>OX451739.1:51025640-51253140 GCA_948472305.1 Vicia faba | reverse complement strand
AGAGATTTCCTATAGAGCAGACTTGAAGGAGAAAGACGACTTGATTGAGATTGAGAGTCGGGATGTAGAGACAATAGAGAGGCAAGGGGATTTATTTTCCCCTAAGCCCCAGTAAGATGCTAGTTGCTCACTTCCTGATTCAGGTGATTGGAAGGGGGTTGCCACCAAATATGCAGAAGAAAACCAGAAGTTGAAGGCTCAGATTTCCAGACTTACAGGGAAGCGCCAACATATAGAGTGATATCCATCAACTTTACTTCTTAGGGTTTTAGACTTTATTTTCATCTTGTACTTGGGATTATTAAAACTTGTAATCCATTTTGAAGTTATTATAATAAAAAAAATTTAGTATTTCAAATGTGTTATTACTTTGATATTTGCAATGTGTCTATAAATCTTTAAGTCCCTTGAAATATTAATAATAAAATAAAACATGTTCATTGCATATCATGCATCATATTGAACATATTTCTTGCATTTATTATGCATATCCAGGTGTCTTACCAAGCTTCTTTACTTCGTTCAGCAAGCTGTCTCACCACTACAATACTCGAGCTAATTTCAGAAGGAAGATGGACAACTTAGAACAACAGAATCGAGAGCTGCACGAGGAAGTTTCTGCTTTGAAGGTCGGCATGGACAATCTCACTGCTCTGATGGAATCTCTAGTGGCTACTCAGAATCAGCCACCGAGTGTTCAACCTTAACAGACAAAGGTTACTACTGAAGCTCTGATTGTTCCTTTTTCTTCCATTCCAGCTATTGTTCAGAATTGCATGCCTCAAGGTTGTCCATGGGGAATGCCAGAGAACTTTGTGTTTGAAGGTTTCAATCTTGGTCCTCAAGTTACTCCAGTTGTTCAGACTACGGTTACTCCTGCACCTCCTTCGATGAATATGGTCCCATTTTCTAATGATGATATGTATCGTCCTTTTCCTCCACCAAGTGAAGGCTTGGGTCTCTATGATCGAATGGATGATTTTCAAGGTCAGTTTGACAAGATGCAGAGGGAGATGAAGGCTCTCAGGGGAAAGGAATTGTTTGGGAAGAATGTGAATGATTTATGCTTGCGTTGAAGTGGTATATGAGTTTGGACAACACCAATATCCATACTTTCAACGACTTGGGAGAAGCATTTATCAGACAATACAAATACAACATGGACATGGCGCCTGACCGTGATCAACTCAATGCCATGGTCCAGAAGGACAGGGAAACATTCAAAGAATATGCACAGAGATGGCATGAGGTATTCGCCCAAGTGATTCCTCCCATGGAAGAAAAGGAGATGACAAATATTTTCCTGAAGACTCTGGGTGCTTTCTACTATGAGAGGATGGTAGAGAGTGCGCCAAGTGACTTTACTGAAATGGTGGGCATGGGTATCCGTTTGGAAGAGGCTATAAGAGAGGGCCTTTTAACAAAAAGTGAAAGTTCCGGAAGTACGAAGAAGCCATCCTACGGGTTTTCCAAAAATAAGGAAGGAGATACAAATGTTGTTGTGCAAGAAAGGAAGGTTAATCCTCCTAGAATAAATTATCAGCGTCATCAACAAGTCGCCTCAGTAACTCCAATTGTTGGTGTAGCTCCAACCACCGTTGCTTATCAGAGACCATCCCATTAAGCGAATCAAGGGTATAATCAGAGAAGGGAGAGTTATGACCCTATCCCTATGAGCTATGCAGAATTACTCCAGGCGTTAATTAAAAAGAAGTTGGCTCAGACCAGACCACCTCCGGCTATACCATCACCATTGCCTTAGTATTACAAGACAGACCAAACATGTGCTTTTCATCAGGGAGCACCAGGGAACAATGTTGAGAACTGTTGTCCTTTGAAAACTGAAGTACAAAATTTGGTGAAGTCTGGTATCTTATCTTTCAAAGATATTCGCCCTAATGTGAAAGATAATCCTTTGCCCAAGCATGGAGGAGCAAATGATGTGAACATGGTGGCTGGTTGTACAAGTGACTTCCGGATTTTCGATATTAATTTGGTTAGAGGAGATTTGGTAAAAATGCATGCAGACCTTTGTGAATTTAGCTATTATACGCATGACCATGTTGGTTGTGCTATTTGTAATACGGATATACAGGGTTGTGACAAGATAAAGGCTGATTTGCAGGAGATGATGGATGACGGCCTCATCCACATAATCAGGCCTAGGGAAGAGTATGAAGAGGAAGTAAACATGGTTTTTGGATGTCCTGGAGAGTTCATAATCTTTGATGTGGAACATATGAATGAGGATCTTTTACAATTGCATGCTACTTTCTGCCACATGGATGGTCAGGTAGAACATCAGTATGGATCTTGTCGAATTTGCTACCGGGACTCCCGAGGATGTACGATTGTAAGGAAAGGTATTCAGTTGTTATTGGATAATGGAACTATTAATGTTACAGGCCAAAGGGATGATTACCATGAGGTTAATGAGATTGAGGTTTGTTTGGCTGAAGAAGAGTCAGATGATGAGTATGCCTATACGGATGATTAAATGTGTTTAAGAGGGAGTAAATGTTATTATGACTTGTTTTGGTGCACCCACCCCTTTTGAAGTTGAATATCATGGCAAGCCAGCTATTACTCCATTGGTGATTAGCTTACCGGGTCCTGTCCCCTACAAGTCAGAGAAGGCTGTACCCTACAAATATAATGCTACAATTTTAGAGGATGGTGTGGAAGTTCCCATCCAGCCAATGCCTAATCTTGGAAATATTGTTGAGACTAGCAGAGTGACCCGCATGGCCGTGTATTTGCACCAGTTGTTCGTGGAGATGTTAGTACTGGAAAAAAAGTTGTGGAAAGTGTTGAGGAAAAGAAGGCAGTGGGTGAATCTGGTGGAGCTACGCTAGAAAAGGAGGTGGATGATATTTTGAAGATAATCAACATGAGCGACTAAAAAATTGTAGATCAACTGCTGCAGACTCCTTCAAAAATATCTATCTTGGCTTTATTGATGAACTCCTCTGCTCATAGAGAATCTTTGATGAGGGTATTGGACCAAGCTTTTGTGGAAATTAATATGCCTGTAGACCAATTCAGCAGTGTGGTAGGGAACATTACATCATGTATTAACATGAGTTTCTGCAATGATGAACTTCCCGATGAAGGAAGGAATCACAATATGGCCCTCCACATCTCTATGAACTGCAAGAATGGTTCATTATCCAATATGCTGATTGATAATGGATCAGCATTAAACGTTATACCAAAGAGCACACTTATGAAGTTGAAATATCAAGGAACGCCCATGCGTCCAAGTGGTATTATTGGGAAAGCGTTTGATGGATCAAGGAAATCTGTTATTAGTGAAGTGGACTTGCCTATTCATATAGGCCCACATTTGTTTCAGATTACTTTCCAGGTCATGGATATTATACCTGATTATAGTTATTTGTTGGGACGGCTGTGGATACATGAGGCAGGGACTGTCACTTCGACTTTACACCAAAAGTTGAAGTTTGTGTATGAAGGAAAAGTGGTAATTATAAATGGAGAACAAACATTATTGATATCTCATTTGTTCTCTGTCAGCATTGTGGCGGAGAATGAAATTGTTGTTGGAACCCAGTTCCAAGCTTTATCCATTGATAATATAAGAGGAAATGAGAATTCTATGGCTTCGTTTAAGGATGCTCAGCAGGTTGTGCGTAATGAACATAGTGAAGTATGGGGACAGATTGTTGATCCACCTGTAAACAAGAATTGAGTTGGCTTGGGGTTCTCTGTGAGAAATGATAAAGGTAAGAGCATGAAGCCGAAGTCTGCTATAGACAAGTATCAAGACATCTTTCGTAGTGGGGGTTATCTTCATCCAATTGTTTATGGGATTAATGCCATTATGGAAGATGAAGCAGAGTCAGAAATGCCAAATTATGTGACGCAAAGAGTTAGGGTTCAGAACTGGATCACCATTGATGTTCCCTCTTGCATACATGTTTCGAAGTAATTTGTTTATGTTAATCTTTTTGAAAAGATTTCACTCTGCCCAAGGTGAAAGTATTGTATGGGCTTATCTATTTGCTTTGATTTTTAAAATCAATAATAAAAGTTGTCTTTGTTTCCCAAATTGTGTTTTTATTTTTTACTTTTTTCTTGGAAAATGGTAATCAGAAAAAACTTCCAAAATAAATAATAACTGAGATTCAATATTCATAATCACTTGTTATATGTGCCAGTTTCTAAAACCAATCATAAATCATATGTGCAGATTAATTAAAAAACCCGTTGAATACAATGACCCTGCACCCTCTCCCAACTTTGAATATCCTGTGTATGGGGCCGAAGAAGAAGACTATGATGAGATTCTGGAAGAGGTCTCACGTTTGCTTGAGCGCGAGGAGAATGCCATTTAGCCATATAAAGAGCCATTGGAAGTAATCAATTTGGGTTCAGAAGAAGATTTGAAAGAAGTCAAGATTGGAGCATTACTGCATCCTGATGTGAAGAGCATGTTGATTGAGATGTTGAAAGAGTATTTGGATATTTTTGCTTGGTCTTACCAAGATATGCCTGGTTTAGATACATATACTGTAGAGCACCATTTGCCACTGAAGCCAGAGTGTCCGCCAATCAAACAGAAGTTGTGAAGAACTCACCCAGACATGGAAGTGAAGATCAAAGAAGAAGTTCTAAAGTAGATTAATTCCGGTTTTCTTGTGACATCAATGTACCCTTAGTGGATTTCCAATATTGTCCCAGTACCGAAGAAAGACGGAAAAATTAGCATGTGCGTAGATTACAGAGATCTAAATAAGGATAATCCAAAAGATGATTTTTAATTGCCACACATTGATATGTTAGTGGATAGCACAGTAAAATTCAAAGTTTTCTCGTTCATGGATGGATTTTCCGGGTATAATCAAATAAGGATGGCTCCCGAGGACATGGAAAAATCAACGTTTATCACACCCTGGGGAACATTATGTTACAGAGTGATGCCCTTCGGGTTGAAGAACGCTGGTGCAACGTACCAGAGGGCTATGAAAACTCTATTCCATGATCTGATGCACAAGGAAATTGAGGTATATGTTGATGATATGATTGCTAAATCCCAGACTGAAGAAGCGCATGTAGAAGATTTGTTGAAGTTGTTTCAACATTTGAGGAAGTATTGTCTCCACTTGAATCCATATAAATGTACCTTCAGTGTTCAGTCAGGGAAATTGTTGGGTTTTATTGTTAGCCAGAGAGGGATTGAAGTTGACCCTGATAAAGTCAAAGCAATTCAAGAAATGCCAGCGCTGTGAACTGAAAAGCAAGTCAAAGGGTTCCTCGGGCGTTTGAATTATATTTCCATGTTCATTTCCCACATGACTGCAACATGTGAACCAATCTTTAAGTTGTTAAAGAAAGATCAAGGTTGTGCATGGACAGATGACTGCCAAAGCGCATTTGAAAGTATTAAAGAATATCTGCTTGAACCTCTTATCTTGCACCCTCCTATTGAAGGAAGACCATTGATTATGTATCTGACAGTGTTAGATAATTCCATGGGCTGTATTCTGGGACAACAAGATGAAACAGGGAAGAAAGAGTACACCATTTATGATCTTAATAAAAAGTTTACTGATTGTGAGTCTCGGTATTCCATGCTGGAAAAGACATGTTGTGCTCTGGCCTGGGCGGAAAAACGTTGGCGAAAGTATATGTTAAATCACACTACTTGGTTGATCTCCAAAATGGATCCAATCAAGTACATTTTTGAAAAGCCTTCTCTTACTGGGACAATTTCCCGTTAGCAGATGCTATTATCTGAATATGACATCGAATACCGCACTCAAAAAGCTATTAAAAGCAGCATGTTGGCAGATTATCTTGCTCACCAACCAGTTGATGATTATCAGTCTATGATGTATGCTTTCCCCGATGAGAGTGTGATGTTTCTGAAAGTGAAAGATTGTGATGAACAATTGCCTGAGGAAGGTCCTGATCCTGAATCTCACTGGAGCATGATATTTGATGGAGCTGTGAATGCTTATGGTAAAGGAATTGGTGTTGTGATTGTCACTCCACATGGATCACACATTCCTTTTACTGCAAGGTTGGCATTTGGTTGTACTAATAATATGGCAGAATATGAGGCTTGCATCATGGGTATCGAGGAAGCTATTGATCTCAGATTTAAAATTCCAAATGTGTATGGTGATTCAGCTTTGGTAATAAATCAGATTAAAGGAGAGTGGGATACTCGTCACCCCGGCTTAATCCCTTAAAAAGATTATGCTAGAAGATTGTTACCCCTTTTTAATAAAGTTGAATTCCATCACATCCCCAGATACGAAAATCAAATGGCGGATGCTCTGACAACTTTGGCTTCTATGTATCAAGTGAATACTTGGAATGATATACCTCGAATTATAGTTCGGCAACTGGATAGGCCTGCTCATGTGTTTACAACAGAAGAGGTAGAAGATGAGAAACCTTGGTATTATGATATCAAGCATTTTCTGCAGACTCAGGAATACCCGATTGGTGCATCGAATAAAGATAGAAAGACATTGAGAAGATGGGCTGGAAGCTTCTTCCTTAGTGAAAATGTTTTGTACAAGAGAAATTATGACATGGTCTTGCTCAGATACGTGGATAGACACGAAGCAAACATGTTGATGCATAAGATTCATGAAGGTTCATTTGGCACTCATGCCAATGGATATTCGATGGCTAAAAAGATGCTAAGGGCAGGTTACTATTGGCTGACAATGGAATCTGACTGTTACAAATTTGCAAAGAAGTGCCATAAATTCCAGATTTATACGGACAAGATTCATGTGCCTCTGACACTTGTAAATGTTATTTCTTCCCCGTGGCCTTTCTCTAAGTGGGGTATTGACATGTTTGGAATGATAGAAACCAAAGCTTCGAATGGACACTGTTTTATCTTGGTAGCAATTGATTACTTCACCAAATGGGTGGAAACTGCTTCATATGCTAATGTTACTAAGAAGGTGGTAGTGCGTTTCATTAAGAATAATCTTATATATTGATGTGGTGTGCCAAGCAGAATTATCACCGATAATGGCTCGAATTTGAATAACAAGATGATGACAGAGCTTTGTGAAGAACTCAAGATTGTCCATCATAATTAATCTCCGTACAGGCCAAAGATGAATGGGGCTGTTGAAGCTACTAATAAGAATATCAAGAAGATCATCCAGAAGATGGTTGTTACTTATAAAGATTGGCATGAAATGATCCCTTTTTCTTTACATGGATATCAGACATTTATCTGCATTTCAACAGGAGCAACCCCATCCTCCCTTGTGTATGGAATGGAAGCTATGCTCCCAATCGAAGTTGAGATTCCCTCTTTTCATGTGATAATGGAAAATAAGTTGTTAGAGGCTGAATGGGTCCAGAAAAGGTTTGACCAATTGAATTTGATCGAAGAGAAGAGAATGACGGCTTTCTGTCATGGGCAGTTATATCAGAAGAGAATGAAGAAAGCTTTTGATAAGAAGGTCAAACCTCGTTAATTCAGAGAAGGCGACCTCGTGCTAAGGAAGATCATGTCTTTTAATGCTGATTCTAGGGGCAAGTGGGCTCCCAATTTTGAAGGCCCATATGTTCTCAAGAAAGCCTTCTCTAGCGGTGCATTAATTCTTGAAACTATGGATGGCGAGGAGTTCCCACGTCCCATGAATGCTGATGCAATCAAGAAATACTTCGCCTAAAGAAATAATAGAACAGCTCGCTAAGTTGAAAACCCGAATGGGTGGCTTAGGCAAAAAGGAACGTCTTGGTAGGCCGAAAACCCAAAAGGGCGGTCTAGGCAAAAACTAGAGACATAAACAGAATAAAGTTTCCCGCTAAGTTGAAAACCCGCAAGGGCAGCTTAGGAAAAAGTTAGGGACTTTCTTGGCAAGTAACTACATCAGACAAGACTTGATCATATAAGCAACAATCTTCTTGGAACCTCACCATACTTTAACATAAGTCGCTGCTCAGAATTTCAAAGTTGTTAGAGGGAATAGTGGTCATTGTATCTCAATGTATCTTTTCTATTATATATTACCATTTTCCGAACTATGTAATCATCTGTGGAGTCTCGCCATACGCAGACTACCATTCTATCAATAAATTTTTGAGCTTTTACCCAATTCTTTGTAATTCTTATTTTATTCAGCTTACAAAGACTCAATTTATTATTGATAATAATTTTCAAAGCAAAAAGATTAAATATCAAAATTATTTTTCGAAAAGAATTTAAAAATTACTTTTACTTTAGATTTTGTGATTCAAGAGGAAAACAAAAGTGGTGATCCCAAGAATGGACGAACTCCAGTAATTTTGGGAAGCTTTGTTTCCCCCGGGAAGGTTTTCTCAGGTCGTTTTTGCTGGCATGCACATGATTTTTGTATATTGAAGATGATACCAATTGGCGTAAGGTGCATTATTGGGTTTGTGATCCCAGTGTCCCCAGTCAAGTCTTGGTTATTTTTTTATTTTATTTTTGGGTATGCATGGTCTGAGGCCTCTATCCCAGATTCCCCAGTGAAGTATTCTCTCATATGACGAAAGGTCATGTTCCCTTGGTATGCTGAGATGGAACTATTTGCAAAATGTCGCTCTTTCTGCAGTATTGGCATTATTGTTGGTATTTATTTCCAAGGCAACTAGACCAGGGCAGTATATTTTCTAAGAAGTGTTGAGACAGTTGTCAACCCTTTGGGTTTTCACCCACCAAGTGCTGGGTTTGATTTAAAATCCCCATGAGTTTGACCTTTTTCTATAATGGTGACTTCTTGATTCCCCAGGAAGGCTATCCCAGGCCATCTTTTGTAGGAATAAGTTTGCATGATATGAAGACTCAATCCAAGATTCCCCAGTGAAGGCTTAGCTATTTGATAGAAGTCTTTTTCTCCCCGTGCATGCTGAGTTGGACTCATTTGTGAAGTATCTCCCTTTCGGAAGTACTTTCATTTTGTGTGATTTGCCCAATAATTAGGCAAGAGCAATGTTTTATTTAAGAAGTATTGAGGCATTTGTCAGTTTTTTGGGTTTTCACCCTCCAATGCTGGGTTTGATTTAAAATCACCATAAGATTGATTTCTTGCTGTAATGTTTGACTTCTTAACTGCCCAAGTTGTTATCCCCATGAGTTTTCATACTTTTTCCCTAGAGAAGTTGGTGCAATACTTACTCTCAATATTGAAGAACGTATCCTTTTTTCCCCTCTTCGATGTGGTGTTGGCCTCCCCAATAACGTCATCACGAGCTTCCCAGTTGACGTCTCGATGATAAGGAATTATCTCCTCTAGTGAAGTCTGTATGATGTTCCCTGAATAAAGTCAGCTCGAAATCCTCAATTGATGTTTTGCCGATATGATTTCCATCAGCCTTATTTGAAATCAGTATTGCAATCCCCAGTAGAAGTGCGGACTGTGAAAACTTTTGTTTCCCCATTGAGGTATGAGTGTTATTCCCTGGTGAAGCCTGGAGAAGGATGTTATATCCCTGTATATGTATTGTTTTGTCGCGATGATTTGTTTACTTCCGGATTATGTTCCTTCCCAGTGAAGTTAAGCCGCGAAATAAGATTCTGTTTCCTCGTTTGGTGCTTATTTTCTTATGGAATGTTCATCTTGGATGTTATTTAGCCAAGTTTTGATTGTGCCCGAGTTGGTTTTGCCTGGTTACTCCCAGTGATATATGTCTGTTTTGTCAGAATACACGTGATAACACTTATACATTCATACATACATCATGCATAGTTAAATTTAACAAATCATTACTCATTCACATTCGTTAATATTTTGTTGACATATTACCTTGTTTTGCAGAGTTATGTTGTCCTCTCTCCAATAGAGTATCGGCCTTAAGAAGAAAGTGTATAATCTTTCAATTTCCCCACTGAGTTATCCCTCGTGGAAGATTTTTGCTTTAGCCTTCCTGTACAACTCCTTGTCTGGATAGATTGGGTTTCCCTCTTGAGTTTATTTCTCAAAGGATGTATTTTGGTTGACTGTTTTACTTCATTTTATTTCTGGTTTGAATCTTTGATCCTTAAAAATATTATCACTTGGCATTTCTGCAAGCTTCGAGCATTGATTTGAGAATGTGCATTTATTTTGGCACGAGAAAACTTTTATCTCCTCTGGAGGAATATGTTGGCATTTCCCTAGGAAGTTGTATTTCATTCCCTAGGAAGTCATGATTCTTTCCCCAGAAATTCATTTTTACAATGCTTCCTGTAACTGCAAATAGAAGGTCTCATTATTTGACCAACTTGTACTTCCCCGTAAAAGTTGGCGTTACTTTTTTGTTATCTTCTCTATGAGTGGATAGTTTGCAGTTCGTTGTCAAATTACTCCAGTGGATGGCAAGTGTTTCAATATCGCAGAGACAGTTTGTTGTCAAATCTTTACAAGTGGTAGTCTCTTTATTTGAGACAGCTTATATATTACCCTTTCCAGGCGGAATTCCTTGGTTAAAGAAGAAGTTGAGACCCGCTCTAGGTGAAATGGCATAATTTTGGAGAAACTTGTTATTATTTTTTCTACCTTCAGTGAAGGTTGGTAGTTCACCGTCAGTGAACGTTGGTGCTATGATATTTCTTTTCTCTCTACCTTCAGTGAAAGTTGGTAGTTCACCATCAGTGAACGTTGGTGATTGTTATAATTTTGCTTCCTTCAGTGAATGTTGGTAGTTCACCGTCAGTGAAAGTTGTTGCTATGATATTTCTTTTCTCTCTATCTTCAATGAACTTTGGTAGTTCACCATCAGTGAACATTGGTTATTGTTATCTTTTTTCTACCTTCAGTGAATGTTGGTAGTTCATCGTCAGTGAACGTTGGTGCTATGATATTTCTTTTCTCTATACCTTCAGTGAAAGTTGGTAGTTCATCGTCAGTGAACGTCAATGTTATCCTCTTACTACCTTCAGTGAACGTTGGTAGTTCACCATAAGTAAATGTTGGTGATTATATTTTTTTTCTACCTTCAGTGAATGTTGGTAGTTCACCGTCAGTAAACATCAGTGCTATGATATTTCTTTTCTTACTACCTTGTGTGAAAGTTGGTAGTTCACCGTCAGTGAACGTTGGTGATTGTTATCTTTTTGCTACCTTCAGAGAACGTTGGTAGTTCACCGTCAGTGAACTTCGGTGCTATGATATTTATTTTCTTACTACCTTCAGTGAACGTTGGTAGTTCACCATCAGTGAACCTTGGTGATTGTTATCTTTTTTCTACCTTGATTGAACGTTGGTAGTTCAGCGTCAGTGAACGTCGGTGCTATGATATTTCTTTTCTCTCTACCTTCAATGAAAGTTGGTAGTTCACCATCAGTGAACATTGGTGATTATTATCTTTTTGCTACCTTCAGTGAACTTTGGCAGTTCACCGTTAGTGAACGTCGGTGCTATGATATTTCTTTTCTCTCTACCTTCAGTGGAAGTTGGTAGTTCATCGTCAGTGAACGTAGATGTTATCCTCTTACTACCATCAGTGAACGTTGGTAGTTCACCATCAGTGAGCATTGGTGATTATTATATTTTTGCTACCTTCAGTGAACGTTGGTAGTTCACCGTCAGTGAACGTCGGTGCTATGATATTTTCTCTCTACCTTCAGTGAAAGTTGGTAGTTCATCATTAGTGAACATCGGTGTTGTTATTCTTTTCTGGAGGAAGCTATTGATCTCAGAATTAAAATTCTAGATGTGTATGGCGATTCAGCTTTGGTAATAAGTCAGATTAAAGGAGAGTGGGATACTCGTCACCCCGACTTGATCGCTTACAAATATTATGCTAGAACATTGTTACCCTTTTTTAATAAAGTTGAAATCCATCACATCCCCATAGACGAAAATTAAATGGAGGATGCTCTGGCAACTCTGGCTTCTATGTATCAAGTGAATACTTGGAAAGATATACCTCGAATTATAGTTCGGCGACTGGATAGGCCTGCTTATGTGTTTACAATAGAAGAGGTAGAAGATGAGAAACCTTGGTATTATGATATCAAGCATTTTCTCCAGACTCGGGAATACCCAATTGGTGCATTGAATAAAGATAGAAAGACACTGAGAAGGTTGGCTGGCAGCTTCTTCCTCAGTGAAAATGTGTTGTACAAGAGAAATTATGACATGGTCTTGCTCAGATGCATGGATAGACACGAAGCAAACATGTTGATGCATGAGATTCATGAAGGTTCATTTGGCACTCTTGCCAATGGATATTCGATGGCTAAAAAGATGCTAAAGGCAGGTTACTATTGGCTGACAATGGAATCTGACTGTTACAGATTTGCAAAGAAGTTCCATAAATTCCAGATTTATGCGGACAAGATTCATGTGCCTCCGACACTTCTAAATGTTATTTCTCCCCCGTGGCCTTTCTATGTGTGGGGTATTGACATGATTGAAATGATAGAACCCAAAGCTTCAAATGGACATCGTTTTATCTTGGTAGCAATTGATTACTTCACCAAATTGGTGGAAGCTGCTTCATATGCTAATGTTACTAAGCATGTGGTAGTGCGCTTCATTAAGAATAATACTATATGTCGGTTTAGTGTGCCGAGCAGAATTATCACCGACAATGGCTCAAATCTGAACAATAAGATGATAATAGAGCTTTATGAAGAACTCAAGATTGTCCATCACAATTGATCTCCGCATAGGCCGAAGATGAATGGGGCTGTTGAAGCTGCTAATAATAATATCAAGCAGATCATCCAGAA
Organism: Vicia faba; assembly: GCA_948472305.1. Classification (NCBI taxonomy): domain Eukaryota; kingdom Viridiplantae; phylum Streptophyta; class Magnoliopsida; order Fabales; family Fabaceae; genus Vicia; species Vicia faba. The sequence continues at coordinate 51,240,455 of OX451739.1, read as the reverse complement.
GATGGTTATTACTTATAAAGATTGGCATGAAATGATCCCTTTTGCTTTACATGGATATCAGACATTTGTCCGCACTTCAACAGGACAACCCCATCCTCCCTTGTGTATGGAATGGAAGCTATGCTCTCAATCGAGGTTGAGATTCCCTCTTTGTGTGTGATAACTGAAACCAAGTTGTCAGAGGCTGAATGGGTCCAAAAAAGGTTTGACAAATTGAATTTGATCGAAGAGAAGAGAATGACGGCTTTGTGTCATGGGTAGTTATATCATAAGAGAATGAAGAAAGCTTTTGATAAGAAGGTCAAACCTCGTGAATTCGGAGAAGGAGACCTCGTTCTCAGGAAGATCATGTCTTTTAACGCTGATTCTAAGGGTAAGTGGACTCCCAATTTTGAAAGCCCATATGTTGTCAAGAAAGCCTTCTCTGGCGGTGCATTAATTATTGACACTATGGATGGTGATGAGTTCACACGTCCCATGAATTCCCATGCAGTCAAGAAATACTTCTTCTAAAGAAATAATAGAATAGCTCGCTAATTTGAAAACCTGAAAGGGCGGCTTAGGAAAAAAGGAGAGTCTCGGTAGGCCGAAAACCCGAAAGGGAGGTCTAAGCAAAAATTAGAGACATAAACAGAATAAAATTTCCCGCTAAGTTGAAAACCCGCAAGGGCAACTTAGGCAAAAGTTAGGGACTTTCTTGGAAAGTAACTACATCAGACAAGACTTGATCATAGAAGCAACAATCTTCTTGGATCCTCGGCATACTTCAACAGAAGTTGCTGCTCAGAATTTCAAAGTTGTAAGAGGGAATAGTGGTTATTGTATCTCAATGTATCTTATCCATTATATATTACCATTTTCCGAACTATGTAATCATCTGTGGAGTCTCGCCATTCGCAGACTACCATTCTATCAATAAAATTTGAGCTTTTACCCAATTCTTTGTAATTCTTATTTTATTCAGCTTACAAAGACTCCATTTATTATTGATAATAATTTTCAAAGCAAAAATATTAAATAACAAAATTATTTTTCGAAAAAAATTTACAAATTACTTTTACTTTAGATTTTGTGATTCGAGAGGAAAACAAAAGTGGTGATCCCAGGAATGGACGAACTCCAGTAATTTTGGGAAGTTTTGTTTCCCCTATGAAGGTTTTCTCAGGTTGTTTTTGCTAGCATGCACATGATTTTTGTATATTGAAGACGATACCAATTGGCGTAAGGTGCAGTATTCGGTTTGTGATCCTAGTGTCCCCAATCAAGTCTTGGTTCTTTTTTATTTTATTTTTGGGTTTGCATGGTCTGAGGCCTCTATCCCAAATTCCCCAGTGAAGTCTTCTCTCATATGAAGAAAGGTCTTGTTCCCTTGGTGTGCTGAGATGGAACTATTTGCAAAATGTCGCTCTTTCTGCAGTATTGCCATTATTGTTGGTATTTATTTCCCAGACAACTAGACCAGGGCAGTATATTTTCTAAGAAGTGTTGAGACAGTTGTCAACCCTTTGGGTTTTCACCCACCAAGTGTTGGGTTTGATTTAAAATCCCCATGAGTTTGACCTTTTTCTATAATGTTGACTTCTTGATTCCCCGAGAAGGCTATCCCAGGCCATCTTTTATTGGAATAAATTTGCATGATATGAAGACTCAATCCAAGATTCCCCAGTGTAGGCTTTGCTATTTGATAGAAGTCTTTTTCTCCTTGTGCATGCCGAGTTGGACTCATTTGTGAAGTATCTCCCTTTCAGAAGTACTTTCATTTTGTATGATTTGTCCGATAATCAGGCAAGAGCGATGTTTTATTTAAGAAGTGTTAAGGCATTTGTTAGTTTTTTGGGTTTTCACCTGCCAATGTTGGGTTTGATTTAAAATCACCATAAGATTGATTTCTTGCTGTAATGTTTGACTTATTAACTCCCCAAGTTGTTATCCCCATGAGGTTTCATACTTTTTCCTCAGAGAATTGGTGCAATACTTACTCTCAATATTGAAGAACGTATCTTGGTTTCCCCACTTCAATGTGGTTTTGGCCTCCCCAATAAAGTCAACACGAGGTCCCAAGTTGATGTCTCGATGTTGAGGCGTTATCTCCTCTAGTGAAGTCTGTATGATGTTCCCTCAATAAAGTTAGCTAGAAATCCTTAGTTGATGTTTTGCAGATATGGTTTCCATCAGCCTTATTTGAAATCAGTATTGCAATCCCTAGTAGAAGTTTGGACCGTGAAAACATTTGTTTCCCCATTGAGTTCAGAGTGTTATTCCCCATTTAAGCCTGGAGAAGGATGTTATATCCCTGTATCTGTACTGTTTTGTTGTTATGATTTGTTGACTTCCAGATTATGTTCCTTTCCAGTGAAGTTAAGCCGCGAAATAGGATTCTGTTTCCTCGTTTGGTGCTTATTTTCTTATGGAATGTTCATCTTGGATGTGATTTAGCCGAGTATTGATTGTGCTCGAGTTGGTTTTTCCTGGTTACTCCCAGTGTTATATGTCTGTTTTGTCAACATACACGTGATAACACTCATACATTCATACATGCATCATGCATAGTTAAATTTAGCAAATCATTGCTCATTCACATTCGTTAATATTTTGTTGACATATTACCCTGTTTTGCAGAGTTGTGTTGTCCTCTCTCCAATAGAGTGTCGGCCTTAAGCAGAAAGTGTATATTCTTTCAATTTCCCCACTAGTTATCCCTCGTGGAAGATTTTTGCTTTAGCCTTCCTGTACAACTCTTTGTCTGGATAGATTGGGTTTCCCTCTTGAGTTTATTTCTCAAAGGATGTATTTCAATTGACTGTTTTACTCCAGTTTATTTCTGGTTTGAATCTTTGATCCTCAATAATATTATTACTTGGGATTTCTGCAAGCTACGAGCATTGGTTTGAGAATGTTCATTTATTTTGGCACGAGAAAACTTTTATCTCCTCAGGAGGAATATGTTGGCATTTCCCTAGGAAGTTGTATTTCATTCCCCAGGAAGTCATCATTCTTTCCCCAGAAAGTCATTTTTACAATCCTTCATATAACAGCAAATAACAGGTCTCTTTATTTGAGCAACTTATACTTCCCCGTAAAAGTCGGCGTTACTTTTTTGCTATCTTCTCTATGAGTGGATAGTTTGCAGTTTGTTGGCAAATTACTCCAGTGGATGGCAAGTCTTTCAATATCACAGAGACAGTTCGTTGTGAAATCTTTACAAGTGGTAGTCTCTTTATTTGAGACATCTTATATATTACCCTTTCCAGGAGGAATTCCTTGGTTAAAGAAGAAGTTGAGACCCGCTCTAGGTGAAATGCCAGAATTTTGGAGAAACTTGTTATTCTTTTTGCTACCTTCAGTGAACGTTGGTAGTTCACCATCAGTGAACATCGGTGCTATGATATTTCTTTTCTCTCTACCTTCAGTGAAAGTTGGTAGTTCACCATCAGTGAATGTTGATGATTGTTATCTTTTTGCTACCTTCAGTGAAAGTTGGTAGTTCACCGTCAGTGAACGTCAGTGCTATGATATTTCTTTTCTCTCTACCTTTAGTGAATGTTGGTAGTTCACCATTAGTGAACATTGGTGATTGTTATCTTTTTGCTACCTTCAGTGAACGTTGGTAGTTCACTGTCAGTGAACATCGGTGCTATGATATTTCTTTTCTCTTTACCTTCAGTGAAAGTTGGTAGTTCATCGTTAGTGAACGTCGATGTTATCCTCTTACTAACTTCAGTTAATGTTGGTAGTTCACCATCAGTGAACGTTGGTGATTATATTCTTTTTGCTACCTTTAGTGAACATTGGTAGTTCACCGTCACTGAATGTTGGTGCTATGATATTTCTTTTCTTACTACCTTCAGTGAAAGTTGGTAGTTCACCATCAATGAACGTTGGTGATTGTTATCCTTTTTCTACCTTCAGTGAACATTGGTAGTTCACCGTCAGTGAACATCAGTGTTATGATATTTCTTTTCTCTCTACCTTCAGTGAATGTTGGTAGTTCATCATCAGTGAACGTTTGTGATTGTTATCTTTTTGCTACCTTGATTGAACGTTGGTAGTTCACCGTAAGTGAACGTCGGTGTTATGATATTTCTTTTCTCTATACCTTCAATGAAAGTTGGTAGTTCACCATCATTGAACGTTTGTGATTGTTATCTTTTTTCTACCTTCAATGAATGTTGGTAGTTCACCGTCAGTGAACATCGGTGCTATGATATTTCTTTTCTCTCTACCTTCATTGAAATTTGGTAGTTCATCGTCAATGAACATCGATTTTATCCTCTTACTACCTTTAGTGAACGTTGGTAGTTCACCATCAGTGAGCGTTGGTGATTATTATCTTTTTGCTACCTTCAGCGAACGTTGGTAGTTCACCATCAGTGAACGTCGGTGCTATGCTATTTTCTCTTTACCTTCAGTGAAATTTGGTAGTTCATCATCAGTGAACGTCGATGTTGTTATTCTTTTCTCTTTCTACCTTCAGTGAACGTTGGTAGTTTCGCATTCAGTAAAAGTTGGTGTATCATTTGATCTTTTACCATCCTCTATGAGTTGGTATGCTTTTGATCTTCTACCTTCAACTATGAGTTTGTAGTTTACTGTCATCTATGAGTCATTATCTTTTTTATCTTCTACCTCTGACTATTGAGTTTGGTATATCACAGTTGGTTGTCAATCACTTTTATCATGTACTATCTCCTCTTTAGCTGAGTTGATGTTACCTTATCTCTTCTTTGGGTGTTACACCTATAGAGTCGGGTCTTTTTGATTCACCAGTGATTTATTTTCCTGGTCGGGTTTCTCTTTTGATCCTTATTTCCTTTTCTACATCCCCATTGGTGTTTTGCGTCCCTTTATAGTTGTTCATATGCAATCATACTCATACGCATTGCATGGCATCTTAGGGCCAAAAATAGGGTTTGTTTTATATTTAAGTATCCTCGATCACATCAACACGAAGATTTTTATCCTTCGTATCTCCAGATAGAAGAAACTTAAATAAGGGCAGTTGTTGTACCTCAATTTTTGACCCTAAGACCCCTTCATCATACCATATTGATTCAATCACAACAAGATCATATTAGGGCTTTTGGTTCTCCACCCTATCTTTAGCTTTCCTATTTGAGGAATCACCAAGCACCTTGACTTGTTTTTCTTTTGTGATCATGCATGTTTTTTTTACTTTCCTTTTAATTAATAAAATGAAATGTTGGTTTGTATTTCTTGTTAATAATGTAGGTAAAGGAAACGTGGCTTAGCAAGTTGATCTATGGGTTCATGAGTTTATTTCCATGCCCTAGTAAATAAAGCTTGAGAAATTCAAACCTCACCATTGAAGTTGTTTTGAAAGAAATGGCATGGAAAGGTTTATTTTGGTTCACCATATTTCAAAGTTATCAAGATTGATTCAAAAGTATAAGGGGTTGATTGAAGAAGTTGTCATGGTTGGACAAGGCCTTGTCCCCATTGGTCACAAGTGCATATTTCCCTCAATTCTCAAGATATGGAAGTGGTTTTTGTTTCTATGAGTTCTCATTATCAACCCCAACAACTTCTATCTACAAAGCAAAAGTGTTGGTACAAGAAGGTTGTTTAAAATTGTCAAAGTTCCTCAAAGCATTTTCTTGATCTAGGAGCTAGGGTTTTGAACTTCAAAGAAGTATATCTTGCTCATCTTTTGGTATTTTTGAGTGATTCCAAAAACATTCTTCTCTTAAAAGGGTTATTAAGAAATCACTTCAAAAGTTTCAAGGAGTTTTCATGTGGAAGAAACTTGATGATGAAGAAAGATTACAAGTCCTCCAAATGAACCCCCAAATTCCCGTGTGTGACTTCAAATGATCATTACTTGGTAAATATTTATCACCTTGATCCTACTATTTTTCCAAAGTGATCTTGAGGATGTGAAATTTATTCCTTATTTTATGTGCAAAGTGAGAAAATGGATGAAGGATTCCTTAAGGATGCAAAAGATTATAGGTCATTTCATGATTTTTTGCCAACTTCAACAATTCATAACTCTCTCAATTTTTGAATATTTTGAATGGTTCAAGTTACAAAATGTCATTCAAGAGGTCTATTTCATGCCATATTTTTTGGTCAAGAGCAAATTCCAAGAGGAAGGCCATGTTTGGATGCAAAACATTATAAGTCACTTTTGAAGAAAAACTTGAAATATTTCTAAGTATGGAAAGTCAACCTCTTTTTCCCAACTTTGACTCATTGCAACTTTCAGCTCAAACATCCATTTGATTCTATTCTTTTTCCATTGCAAAGCTTGTAATCTAATCTTTCTAAAGCATCAAAAACCATGCCCTAAGACCCCTTGAGCTGATAATGCCATTGTTTCAAAAGTTGTAACTTGGAGTTGAGGTTTCTCCAAAAGTCGGAATTTGAAATCCTTAATTTGGCTTCTAAATACAAAATTATTGCGCATTTTTGCTTCTAAACATGTCTAGTGAACTTGCAGAAGTGATTAGCATAGCAAAATTCAAGGTTTGGATGGGTTTTGGTTAAAATAGAAGTCACACTTTTCTTGTTTGCAACTTCACACGATTTCCCTCCAAACTCCTTCATTTCACGCGCTTGGACATTCCATCAGCTTCCCTATAAATAGAGGGTCATTCCCCATTCATTTCCTTAAGCTTTGAGATCCAAACACACTCTGCCAAAACCTCACCCGAACCCATCTTTTTTTGAAATTAGTTTCTGAGATTTAAGCTTCTTTCTCCAAAATCCTTTGCACATTCATCATCCTTAAGCATCATATAAACTCTCCAGCACTTAAACCAAGCAAAACGAGCCATAATTCAAGCTACAGAAGTCCAGTTTTAGATCTTCTTTCTTGAACTTCGAAAAGGTAGAATTCTCTATCATTTGGATCCAAATAAAACACCAACATATTCTAATCCTTCTCCTGATTCTAGTGCTTCTTACAATTTTTAAATCCATTGAGAATTGAGAGTGAAATCTCAAATTGAAGGTGCTCGCTATTTTCTTGATTTTTGACTCATATCTCTTTGCATACCTTATATAAATTTGGCGCGATGGTGATGTTAGGATCGTCTTGAAGAGACGAATCCAATGATACTAGTCTGGGATCCTAATTTTTCCATTTGGAGGATCTCACCAAATCTCCATTGCAGGGCGTCTAGAGGTTGAAGACGATGGCACGTCTCGTCTCAGCCAATGATAGCGTGCCAAACATTTTAATTTCATTGGTTGCCCTTTTTCTGATCCTATGCGTATCTCACTAAAGTCCATATCAAGCACATCTCGTCTGGTCCATTGGATCAACTTACTAACGCGTTTTGACTATGATCTGATGGCCCAGATCTTTTTGGTTTTATTTTATTTTCTGATTTTATATTTTAATTGATTTAATTTTCAAAAATTCATAACTCTTTTATTTTTTATCCAAAAATTATGAAAAATTCAAAAATACTTTGAATTATTTCTGATCTGATGATTATTTTCTCACATTTTTATTTTAACATTTGATATTTTTTATATTTTTTGCATTATTTTCTTTCTTTTAATTACTTTAAAAATACTTTCTGACATTTTTTAATTCTAAAAAAATTCATAAATATCATTTTACATATTTCTGACTTTTTGAAATTTTTTTGGAATTTTATATTGATGTTTACTATTTTTTGATATATTTTCTATTTGTTTGAGCAATTTTAATTAGTTTAAAAATAATTTCTGACTTTAAAAATTATCAAAAAATTTATAAAAATATTTGAGTCTATTTCTGATTTTTCTATGACCTTATTTCTTTTTTATGAATCAATTTGAATATAGTTGATATTTTTTTCCCTTTATTTTCATTTTTATTCATTTTTAAACTCTTTTCAACATACATATATATTAAATGTAATATTATTTTGTGATTATTTTCTGGCTGATCTTGGGTTGAATTTTTTATCATGAATTTTGTTAACATCATTGGATCTCTGGTGTTGAGTCTAACTCCATAAAAATGGATGAATGATTTTAATAATAGTTTGATTAAATTTTAATTCAAATGTGGTTTATATACTCTTTCCCACCCTTCTTCGTCTCATCCCTTTCTTATTGCAATAAGTGTTATTGGAGCATGATCTCTATATCATGTCTCAAAACAAATGGTGCATAGATTACTATTGACCGGCCTCAAAATAGGTGCGACTTCTACATAAGTCCACTTACGATTGCTTAATATAGCGCTAAATTTTGTCCCGATTCGGATAAATATCATTCGTGGCCCAAACCTATGATTGAAAGCCCAAGATGTTAATTTGAACCTTTTGATCCAATAACCTTGAGATTCATTGTGTAGAGGCTTTGGTTCTATCAATCTTCTGATGGATCTTCATCAATTTTGGTCAACGGGGATCACTTAAACATCATTGATCATTATATGTTACATTGAGGATTCTTAAATGGATGATATACTTGACATAAAGCAAATGCAATTTGTTGTGTAGAGGCTTTGGTTCTACCAATCCTCTAATGAATTCCAAATGCAAGATTCAAGATGGTCATCCAACTAACCACTAATTATTGACAATTGATTTTATTTTATGCTTTTACTTTATGCTTTATTTTATGCTCTTTACTTTGTGCACCATTTACTTTAGCATTTACATTTCATGCTATTTTTCATCTTTGCTCACTTGAGCCCCTTTATATTCTTGTCATTTTTATTTTACTCACTTGAGCTTTTCTTTTCTTTTTTAAGATACTTAATAATCAACATGAACCATTAAAAACTTTAATGATACTTGGACTATTTGGTTACTATCCTTGGCATTATGGAGTATTGGACTTCTTGAACTTAGGATTAGAAACCTTGTCCTATGTTGGAGATCTTGTGATCTTAATTGATATTTTGTTTGGAGTTATTGAGGTTTTCCTCAAGATATTGGGTTGTTTGTTTGTTTTTTGTGCAGGTTATTGTGATTACATACTTTGTTTGTAATCTAGAATTCACCCGTATAAAGCCGTTACTCTACCCAATTTTTGTGAAGACTTAATACACTTGAAGCTTGGTTCTCTCAAGAGGTCTAGTATCTTTGCTTGCTTGGTTTTAATCCAAAGAATGGGAATTCTATCTTAACTTATAATGTCAAGTTTCTACTTCTTTTTGGTTAGATGGTTCTTATCCCTAACTTTTACCTTATGCTTTAGGATAGTCTCTTCTTCTGCTCCCATCTTCTTTAATTTCAAAAATATTTTCTCTCCTTTTGAAAACTCTTCTTGTTTTTAAACTTGAACTAATTTCATAATAAACTTGGACCTAGGTCCATGCATTTTCAAAACCTTTTCATAAATAAAATTCAATCAACTTAATAATACCTTGACATTTTTTGTGGGAAGACTAAAAGTCCATCAATCTCATTTCAAACCATTTTTCCACTCTGTCTTTTTATTTTTAAACCTTTATCAAAAGATTAGACTCTTGTCAATCCGTGTAGTGATGAAAATAACTATACTTCTACAGTATGTAGTGAAGAGAGATATTTTCCACTTGGGTGTTGAGTGAGGCATTGATCCAATCCATATCCTCCACTTTGAGATGATGCAAATTCTCCCTTCTCATAATTGTGGGTACTAAGTGTGTTTTCTACACGGGCAATGACGATGATGTCTTATCTCATAAAATTAACCAACACACTTGTGTTTTAAATTTTTTAAAGGTGAACTACGTGTACCCTGATCCCCTATTGCACAAAAGGTAGTACGTAGGCACTAAAGTTTCGCAACCGCGGCGGGTGCAAAAATTATAAAAAATATTTCTTTTCTCACCTTCACCGTCTATTTTTATACAATATTTTATAGCCAAAATATACAGATTTTACAAAGAGGTTCCTACGGAGTACCGTAGATGTTTAGGGTGCTAATACCTTCCCTTTTCATAACCAACCCCCTTACCTTGAATCTTTCCCCCTCTTTTTGGGTTACTCGCTCTTTTCCCATTTCTTTGGAAACAATAAAGCACGATGGAGATTTTTATTTTGATCTGTGTAAGTCTAGTCAATCCAATGGCTTAGTCTTAAACATTTCTACCGCTACAATCTTACTTTTATATTCCTGATCGATTGTGTAGCTTTTTTTGCAAACATAATAGCTAGATTTAGTTCTCTCTTTCCTTTTTCATTATTTTGTAACTGTTTTCCAGTTTGTCATAGATCAGGGTTTTTACTTTCCGCTTTCTATTATGTAATTGTCCCAAAGCCGTGTAATAGTTTAGGGTTTACGTTTCTGCCTTTACTTTCTGCACCTTTATTGCTTTCTAATATATGCTATATTACTGCTTAGTAATTAGGGTTGTATGGGAAGATAAAAACCAATCGATAGATAACCTAACTTTAAGACAAAATAACTAAATACAAAACACTTGCACATGTGCGCCTTTAGGGTAACCTCCCTTATTGCCTTCGGAAAATAATAGTCATGTCCCTCGAAAATGGGGACTCTTTAGAAAAATTCCCTATAATTAAAGATAATAGTCCCTCGATGACCCTTTGATGTTGCTTTTCGATAAATGATCTAGTCCCTTTTGAAATTGCTAAAGCGTCTTCACAGGTTGCCTTAAATGACTGTACGATGACCCTCGCATGTCCCTTCACATCCAACGATAGGGCTTCCTACTAACTAATGGTACGGATAACACTATCTAAAGGATGGGGAGAAGTACGAGAACGACCTTGAGTGGATAGAATATTGTTAATCGCTTGCTCACAAACCTTTCAAAACAAAAAAATTTCGCACTACACTTTCAAAAATATTTTCAAAACACCTTGTATGCATTCTTGAGGACCGATACAAGAATCATTACAAAGTTCACCTTACACTGGAAAATTTCAAAATATTTTCAAACAAATCACACACATAAAGCAAATTTTCAAAAGTGAGCTAGCGATTAAGAGCCCGTAGATAACTACGGATGAAAATGGTGCTAACACCTTCTATTTTTATAACTTACCCCCCAAACTCAAAATCTATCAAGGTCTTTCCTGTTCTTTTCACCCTTGCCTTATTGGACAAAAGAAAAGTCGATGGTGACTCTTTCTATCCGCAACATTTGCAATAAAACGCATAACAAGTCAGTTCTCCCACCGTATTACACTGAGATACCATATAGTAAGTTTGGATCATTCTTGATGATCAAAAGTGTCTGAAACTAGCATTCCAAGCATGGACTTTCATATTTTTTGTGAATTTCGTATTTTTATTTTTATGATGCTTTGATTTATACTAACAACTCTAACGTGTTCCTAAGACAAAACAATACATGTTTGATCCCTTGCATGAGGCCCATGATGCTAGAATAACCCATCACAATTCTTACACCATTTTGCATCGTTTGTTTGTATCTCTTTGTGCAGGATGAATTAGAAAAAAACTAAGGCCACCATTAGATTCGCATGGTTCGATTTAGGGGGGTAGGGTCTTTTTTATCACTAACATGCGCTATTTTGCAGGTTGGGAAAATCATCTCACTGGAGAAGACGACCGGAGCTAGGGCTCCAGCGCCTCTTCGGTCCACCTTTATATTATATTTAATTGTTTCAATTATATGACCGGATGAGAGCGTAGCACCACTGGTCAAGGCGGAGGTTTATGAATGTAAGGGTGTGGGTTCGATCCATGCGTTTGCAATATTTTTTGTTATTTTCCATCTAACGCGCATGTTCCAAATATATTATTCACATTCTATTTCTTAACACCAACAAGTGCTTGGCCCGGCGGCAAGCTATGCAATGTGAAAGCTAGAGGGCGTGGATTCAACACCCACCCCATTCAAATTCTTTTTCTCTTATTTTTTCTTTTAACCTAATTATGTTTCCTTTTATTTTCTAACCCTAATTACTTTTAATCAATCCTTAAATTAACCTAAATTTTTTACTAATAAATTAGGATTATTTTTTAAACTAATATTTAACTTTCCTAATTAATTAATTAATTAACCTTTTTTAATCTTAAAATTAATTAGAATTTAGGTTTTATTACTATTATCACTCAAATTATTTTTCTACAAAAAATCACAAAAACATTTCAACATTTTCCTTTTCTATTTTTCTTATTTCTTTCCCTTCATTTACTTTAATTCATAGATCAAGTGTATAGGTCGCACTTTTCCTTGTAATAGCTTAGATTTATTTTCTTCATTTTTCCTATTATGTAACTCCTCACAGGATATAATAACTTATGTTTTTTATTTTTCTGTACATATTCAACTGCTAGTAACTAGAGTTTGTATGGCAAGACTAAAATCAACATAGATAACCCTAATACAAGATAAATAACTGAATACAAACACTATTCACACTTCCACCTCTAGGGTAACCTCTCTTTGTTGCCTTCGGAAACAATTGGTCATGTCCCTTGAAAGTGGGGATACTTTAGCAAAAGTCCCTCGATCAAATCATCATTGTCCCTTTCAAATAAAGATCATAATCCCCTGATGACCCTTCGAGTTGCCTACAAAATGATCTAGTCCCTACGAGTAAATGATGATAGTCTATCTGATACAATTGCTAAAGTATCCTTACATGTTGCCTTCGATGACCATATGATGAGCCTACGCCTATCCCTTCATATCCAATGGATAAGGCTACCTACCAACTAATGGTATGGATATCATTATCTCTAAAGGAGAAGGAAAAGAATAAGAAAGACTTTAGTGGGTAAGAAACTCCTAATTGCTTGCTCACAAACTTTTCTCATAAACAAAACATTTCTCACACTATACTTTCGAACAGATATTTTCAAAAAATACTTTGTACGCATTCTTGAGGACTGATAAAAGAATCATTACAAAGTTATCCTTACACTGGAATTTCAAAATATTTTGAAACAAATCACACACACACACAAAGCAAGTTTTCAAAAGTGAGCTAAGTAATTAAGAGCCCGTAGATAATTGTAGATGAAAAGGGTGCTAACACCTTCCCTTTTCATAACTTACCCCCCGAACTCAAAATCTATCAAATGTCTTTTCTGTTCTTTTCACCTTTCCTAAATATTGGATAAAAGAAAAGTCAGTGGCGACTCTTGCTATCCGCACATTTGGATAAAACCAAAAAAGTCAGTTCTCCCACTGTATTACAGTACCTCAAATTGTATGGCCAGAAATCTATGCATAATCGCCAATCACCAATCCTTAGTGAAGTCTCCAACTGTTGTAGCCTAAAAATTAAAGGTTTTCTTTAAAAAATGAATTCGCCACCAAAGTTTATTTAAAAAGGGACTTGATTTTTTTCAAGAAACCCTCAAAGTTTTAGGCCATAACAATTGGGGTTTGGTGATTGGCGATTGTGCATAATTTGCCAGCTACATGATTCAAGGTACAATTGTCCATTTATGCGTTTGAGTGAATAACATTGTAAAAGTGTAAGAGTTTTCTCGTAAAGTTATATAGATAATCACACACACACACACACTAAAACAAATTTGTAAACTTGTTTTGCTCAAGAAAATATTTCTAAAAATGTCTTGAAGTCGAGTCAGATGAATTGGGAACTGTAAAAAATGTTTTGGGTTAATTTTTTATTAGTTTCGTGTTTTAATGGTTGGCTAAATTTTGGCTAAGCATGGTTCTGAACATGGTTCTATGTTGTTGTTGAGTAAGATATTGCAAAATCTTTATCAATTGTCATAACAGTTTTGTTATTATGAGTTATATGCCAGATATCACAAAAGATGTTGTGACATATTGAGTCTGATGCAACAGGTGCTGCTTTTGGATATCCTTGAAGATTTAATTTGGAGATATGAGTATCTGGAATATTCTATACCCGTTATAGGCACAGGACAATCAAGGATTATGTTAGAAATAAGTGTATATTTGATTGGTTACTAAAAATGATCGATTGGGACTTTTTAGGAAACTTTTTATGAAAATTATTTCTATTTTTGTGGAGAATATTCTACATTGATTTTTCAGCTGAAGATTGAAGTTAATTGAAGAATCCAAGTCAGACCAAGCCCAACTACAGAAGCCTATATAAGGAGTCATCCAAGACCTAGTTTTTAAGCATAATTTTTATTTTAAAACCTTGTGAAAAATAAGGGTTTAGGGTTTTATAGTCCTTAGGTTCTCCATGTGTTTTTTATTGTACGTTCACATGTATCTCTAATACATTTGAGTTGACTAATTGTTACTTTCTTGTCAAGTTATTTTTCTCCTCGAAGTTGTGAAGCAAGAGTTAATTATTGTTCTTATTAAAGCTTTTAAGCAAACTTTGTATTTGTAACTTGGAAGTGTGTTCTTACCATTTTTGATTTCTTGAGACATTCCCTGGGATTGGGTGTATTTGTTTATCACTATGGTGATTGGAGGTGGGATGGAAATTTCTTATATCTAGGAGGTGCCTAGGTAGAAGTTACACTGGTTAGGGATTAGGCGAGAAGTTGTAAACGGGGGAGTTTAACTTTGAACTAATACCACTGATAGTGGATTTCCTTCCTGGCTTAGTAGCCCCCAGAGTAGGTGAGTTCCACCAAACTGGGTTAACATATCATTTTGTTCTTTACTTTCTACAAATTATATTTCTGCATTATTGTTATCGTTGTTTTTATGTCACTAGATGTTATAAAATTTGTCGTGACATTGTGTTTTGTTAAGACATTAGTCTTGACTTCTGATATTGTGTGTGCCAGAATTTCAATTGTGATAAAGAGTAGGCACCATATTCAGGTTACTGGGTGAGATTCAAGGATATATTTTCTGGCAATATGGAGAAAGAATGAGGATATAACAACAGACCATCCATGTTGGATGGTTCAAAATATGACTAGTTGAAAGTTAGAATGATAGCTTTTCTTAAAGCTATGGACAACAAGGCTTGGAAGGCTATTTTGAAAGGATGGAAGCATCTTGTGGTCAAGGATATTGACAAATATGGGAAAGAGACTGGAACTGAAACTATGAAACTTGAAGAAGAGTGAAATGAATATGATAATAAAGAAGCTATTGGAAATTCCAAGGCTTTGAATGCTTTATTCAATAGAGTTAATAAGAATGTGTTCAGGTTGATCAGTACATGTACTATAGCCAAGAAAGCTTGGGAAATTCTCAACACAACTTATGAAGGTACCTCTAGAGTGAAGATTTCAATACTTTATCTTCTCACTTCAAAATTCTAGAATTTGAGGATGGATGATGATGAGACAATTCAGAAATATCATATGAAGATTTTGGAAATTGCCAATGCATCTAGTGAATTAAGAGAGATGATATCAAAAGCAAAACTGGTCAGAAAGATTCTTAGGTCCTTGCCTAGGATATTTGACATGAAGGTCACATCAATTGAAGAAGCTCGGGACATCAACAACATGACAATTGATGAACTTATTGGGTCACTTAAAATATTTGAATTGGCTATTGGTGACAAGGCTGAGAAAAAGAACAAAGGCGTAACTTTTGTATCTAATGTTGAAGATGATAAAGGTCAAGCTGAGCTGGACATTGATGAGGATTCGTCTAATACCATTGTTCTACTTGGGAAGAAATTCAATAGGGTATTAAAAATATTGTACAGAAGAGGAAGACTAGATTTCAAGAACATCTCATATGACATCAGTAACAATCTTGATTCTCAAAAGAAAACAAGACCAGAAGAGAAGTCAAGTCAAAACAGAGGCATTCAATGCTTTGAATATGAAGGATATGGTCATATTAGACCTGAATGTCCCAACTTCCTCAAGAAACAACATAAAGGTTTCATTACATCTTGGTACGATGATGATAAGTCAGAAGATGAAGACAATTTTGAGACTTCCAAACTTGTGTTGGCTCTATCTGGAAGATGGGAAGATGAAGATGAAGCATGTGATGAGAATGATATTTATGAATACCTGGATGTGTCCTACAAGGATACTTGTGACATATGTGAAGAAATCCTCAAGTAAGACGAAGAGCAAAAGAATATCTTGACTGATTTGGAGAATGAAAGGAAGCAACTCCTTAGTACCATTTCTCATCTTCAACCCGAGGTAACTCGCTTAAATTCCAAGCTTGATAACTTGACTGATTCCATATATATGGTGAAAGATGATGAACATACTAGGGTTCATTACCAATCTAATAATAAATTGAGGAAAATATGTCAAAAGAGGTGGTCTTTCCTTTTGAAAAGAATAAATAAATCAACATGTCCAAGCACGTGTTAGAACATCCCAACAGAAGAAGTGAATTGTCAAATCAACCTCAATCTACTTGGAGATGTCACTATTGAGGTGAGTCTAGTCATATAAAGCCTTTTTGCTTCAAATTATATGGAGATAAAAACTCTTCAATTTGTTCTAAGGCTAACATAGTGAGCAAGAAAGGGAGTGTTGAAAATAGGGATATTAACCTTATAGCTCATACTTCTTTGAGAGACTCAACTAGTGAAGACTGATATTTTGATAGTGGATGCTCTGGACATATGATAAGGGTCTTGAAGATGTTGGTGGATAGAAAGCCTCATCCTACAGGTTATGTAAGATTTGGTGATGGTTTTAATGGATATATCAAAGGAGTTAGAAAACTGATGTGTGATGGGTGTCCCATGTTAGAAAATATGTTGATTCTCAAAGGATTCATTGCTAATCTTATTAGCATTAGTTAACTGTATGATCAAGGTTTGTTAGTCAACTTCTTAAAATCAGAATGTATGGTTAAATATGAGAAATAAGTTTTTCTAATAAAAGGGATCAGGTCCAAAGACAACTACTATTTGTGGGAATCTCAAATAGTTGCTTACACTTCCACTTGTCAAAAAACTAAGGAGGATGAAGTAAAGCTATGGCACTAAAAACTTGGACATCTTCATTTCAAAAGAATGAAGGAAGTCATATCTGAAGGAGACATTAGACATATACTAGAGCTCAAGATTAAAGAAGGAGAAGTGTGTGATAAGTGTGAAAATAAAAAAAAAATCATGATGTCACACCAAATGTTGCAACATCAGACTACTTCTGAAGTTTTGGAACTTCTCCATATGGATGTAATGGAACCATTACAAATAGATAACCTAGGAGGTAAAAGGTATGTCTTTATGGTTGTGGATGATTATTCTGGGTATACTTGGATTAATTTTTTTAAAGAAAAATAAAACACCTTTGAAGTATTCAAAGATCCGTGTCAAAGCATTCAAGAAGAGAAGATGAGTTTGATTGTCAAAATTAGAAATGACAATAACAAGGAGTTTATGGATGCAACATTTTCTAAATTTTGTGATTCTGAAGGAATAAGTCATGAGTTCTATTACTCCTGGAAAACTCAGAGAGATAGAATTGTTGAGCAAAAGACTAGATCTATACAAGAATCAGTTAGAGTGATGCTCAGGGATAAGCAATTGCCATTTTAATTTTTGGCTGAAGATATGAATATTGCTTGCTATATTCATAACAGGGTCACCTTGAGGAGAGGTACTGTCTCTACTCCTTATGAGCTATGGAAAGGAAGAAAACCTAAAGTCATATAACTTCATATTTTTGGAAGTAAATATCAAACCTTTGGTGCTAAAGATCAAGTGGACAAGATGAGTTCCATAGGGGATGAATGGATATTTCTAGGTTACTCTTAAAGCATAAGATCATATAGGATCTATAAATCCAGAACTGGTATGGCTATGGAATCTATCAATGTGAGAATTGAAGATTCAGTTGCTGAAGAGAAATAAGATGTTAGAGGCAATGTTGGAACATCTTATGTGCAAACTGATATAACATAGGAGAGGGGACTGATGAAGTCACAAACACTAAGCCAGTGAATTCTTAATCCAGCAAAGGTCTGTCTACTGAGGCACAGATACAACAATTCAGGGATCTAATCATAAGCCACCGTAATAAAGCTAATATCTCTTAATTTAAACAAAAGATATCAAATACAAATGTATGTGTTTCTTTGAGGGAAACAAGAGGAAGTTTATCTGAACTAATGTTGAAGAGGTACGATGTCAAGAGAAATGTCATGACATTTCATAAAGAAGATCTAAATTCATTCATATATCTTATTCAACATGACTGGTACAAGGATCTTGGAAGTTTACGCAACTGATCATGAATCTTGTTAAAGGAAGGGATGATACTTTGGAGCTTATAGACGACAAAGAACAACTTGCTGTTATTAAAAACTATGGGATTGGAACTTGTACTATTAAGGAGTTATTAAAATTATAGAGATGAAGGAGTGCATCAGTTACTACATGTCTCCTCTATAATCTGAGGCATGACATTCCTGGACTAATTGCTATTGAGAAAGACTGTAAGGAATGTGTTCTGCATGATAGTGGGGCTGACTACAACACCAAGGAATGCAGAAGGCTCTTTGACAGGGGAAAGAGGTAGAAAACCACCTGAAGCTGGCCAAGAATTTGTGTTTCCATCTGTGTACTTCCATCAGTGGTACTTTTGTGTGTAATATGTGTTTCCATCTGTTATATTTCCTGAGTGCAACATGTTCTGTGTGTTTCCATTGTGTACATTTACTCTAAGTTATTTTTGTCAATATTTTGGCTAAAATGGGGGAGTAAAGTGTTGTGTCATGATGTTACATCACATGTCTTGACATGTTGATCTAGCATTGTGATATGATTGTGTGCTATTGCTTTTAGGAAAGTAGTTGTTTATGTTTGTGTGGTTTCTCTTGCAACTACTCAGGGGGAGCATGAATGTTAATGCTTGTGTGTATGCTGAAGCTATTGCTGTTGCTTCTAGTGTTCAGCTGCAGGTGCTTTGGTGTGAGGTTTTCCCTTGAGGGGGAGTTCTATATATTTCTGTGTGTACAAGCTTTCTGAGTTGTGTTGTTTTACAAAGTTTACATGATCATCATGTAGCTTGTGTTGTGGTTTTATTCCTCTCTATAATTGAATTTGGTTTTTGGTTGTTTTAGACAAAATTTGCCAAAGGGGGAGATTGTTAGTTCCATGTTGTAATGGTTGGCTAAATTTTGGCTAAGCATGGTTCTGAACATGGTTCTATATTATTGTTATTGAGTAAGATGTTGCAGAATCTTTATCAACTGTCATAACAGTTTTGTTGTCATGAGTTTTCTGCCAAATGTCACAGAAGATGTTATGACATCTTGAGTCTAATGCAGCAGGCTCTGATTTTGGATATCCTTGAAGATTTAATTTGATGATATGAGTATTTGTAATATTCTGTACTCACTATAGGTGCAAACCAATCAATGATTGTGTTAAAAATAAGTGTAGATTTGATTGGTTACTAAAAATGATCGATTGGAACTTTTTAGGAAACTTTTTATGAAGATTGTTTCTATTTTTGTGGAAAATATTTTGCGGACATTTTTCAGCTGAAGATTAGAGTTGATTGAATAATTCAAGCCAGTCCAAGCCCAACTGCAGAAGCCTGTATAAGGAGTCGTCCAAGACCTAGTTTTAAGCATGGTTTTTATTGTAAAAGCTTGTGAAAAATAAGGGTTCAGGGTTTGATATTCCTTAGGTTCTCTGTGTGTTTTTTATTGAATGTCTTTATGTATCTCTGATACCTTTGAGTTGACTGATTGTTACTTGCTTATCAAGTTATTGTTATCTTCGAAGACGTGAAGCTAGAGTTGAGTATTGTTCTTAGTGAAGCTTTTAAGCAAACTTCATATTTGTAACTTAGAAGTGTGTTCGTTGTATTTTTTATTTCTTGAGACATTCCCTGGGACTGGGCGTGTTTGTTTATTATTCCGGTGATTGGAAGTGAGATGGAAATTTCTCATATCTAGAAGGTGCCTAGTTAGAAGTTGCATTGGGTACGGATTAGGCGAGAAGTTGTAAATGCGGGAATTTAGTTTTGAACTAGTACTACTGATAGTGGATTTCTTTCCAGGCTTGGTAGCCCCTATAGTAGGTGAGTTGCACCGAACCGGGTTCACATATCATTCTGTTCTTTACTTTCTGCAAGTTATATTTCTGCATTGTTGTTATTGTTGTTATTCTATCAACAGATGTTATAACATCTGTCGTGACATTGTGTGTTGTTAAGACATCAGTCTTGACTTATGATATTGTGTGTGCCAGAATTTCATTTTTGTTCCTGCAAATCAATTGGCTCATATGCCAATCGATTGACTCGTATGCCAATCGATTAGCTCATTTACTTTGCTACCAAAAATTTCCTTTTTTGTGCCAATTGTAATATAGTGGGAGAACTGACTTGTTTTTCATTTTATCGAAAATGTTACAGGTAGTAAGAGTCGCCACCAACTTTTCTTTTATCCAACAAGGAAAGGGTGAAAAGAACAGGAAAAACCTTTTAAGATTTTGAGTTCGGGGGGTAGATTATGAAAAGGGAAGGTGTTAGCATCCTTTTCATCTGTATTTATCTACATGCTCTTAATCTCTTAGCTCACTTTGAAAACATTCTTTTTTGTGTGTGATTTGCTTGAAAACATTTTAAAATTTGAACTTTGTAACGATTCTTGTATCAGTCCTCAAGAATGCGTACAAAGTGTTTCTTTGAAAATATTTGTTTGTGAAAAATATTTGTGAGAAATGTTTTGTTTTTGAAGAGTTTATGAGCAAGCGATTAACAATATTCTACCCACTCAAGTTCGTTCTTGTACTTTTTCCTTCTCCTTTAAAGACAATTCTATTTGTACCATTAGTTGGTAGGTAGACCTATCTATTGGATGTGAAGGGACATCGAGGGTCGTCATACGGTCATTGAAGGCAACTCATAAAGATGCTTTAGCAGTTTTGTAAGGGACTAGATCATTTTTTGAAAGGTAACATTGAAGGGTCATCGAGGCACTATGATCTTTTATTTGAGGGTCTTTGCTAAAGCATCCCTACGTTCGAGGGACATGACCGTTGTTTTTTCGAAGGCGACAAAGGCAATTACCCTAGAGGTGCAAGTGTGCAAGCATGTTTGTTTCATTCATGCTTATCTTGAAATTAGGGTTTTCTAGCGTTCATTTTTATCTTTCCATACAACCCTAATTATATCAGTAATATAGCAAATATAGTAGCGGAAAAAATAAAGTGCGGAAACGTAAACCTAGACTATTACAATGCTATGGAGCAGATACATAATAGAGGTGTGAGAAAATAAAATGCAGAAATTAAAACCTACAACTATTACATCCCTGAGCAATTACATGATAATAAAAGAGAGAGAAATATAAAATCTAGACTATTACATTTGTGAAACCTATACAGACAATCTAAAAAATATAAAAGTAAGATAAAAATAGAAAAGGAAAATATTTTTAGTGATTTTTATGAAAAGAATGATTTATAATAATTAAAATAAACCTAAAAATTCTAATTGATTTTAAAATTGCAAAAAAGTTAATTAATTAAATTAAAGGGTTAACTAATGAAAAAACTAAAACCTAATTAATTTTAATAAAAAAAGGGTTAATAAAAATAAGGTTTATTTAAAAAAAAAACTAAAACCTAATTTGTTTTAATTAAATAAAATAGTTAATTTTAAAAACAAATAATTAAAAAAACCTAAAACCTAATTAATTAGGGTTTTAAAAAAAAGGGTTTTTTAAGTTAATTAAAAAAAGGTTTTTGTTTTTAGGTTATATAAAAAAATAGGGTTTATGGGAAGAAAATTAAGGTTAGTCAAAAATGCATAGGGGAAGAAAAATCAATTGGGAAAGGGTTAAAAAAAAAGATGAAATTTCCAGGCTGGGTGTTGAACCCACGCCCTTGAGGTTACCAGCACCCTTGTTTTCCATAGAGCCAACCATGCTTTGGTGTTAGGGGGATGGATGCAACACAATATATATTAATCCTGCAAAACATTGAAAAATATGAGAAAAAAACCTCAAAAGGCAGGGATCGAACTCACACCTTGTTATACCAATGCCTTATCACGTGTGTGTTTGCCACTAAGCCATGCTTCACATCTGGTACATCAGTGAACATCATTAAATAAATAATAAAACAAATCCCTGGGTCGAAGAGGCTACGGAGCCCTAGTTCTCATTGTCTTCTCTGACAAGCTTCCTTCTTTGTTCCTGCAAAATAAAGCGCATTAATGATTCCCATGGACCTTACCCCCCTAAGTTGGAGGCTGCGAGTTCAATGGTGCTATTGGATAGGGTGGATTCGCTATGTACAGAGATACAAAGGAGATAAAGTAAAACGGTGTAAACATGGCAAACCATAATTCAGCCATTATGGGAGCCATGCGATGGGTTTGTCTTGCATCTTGATATCTCAGAAGAATGTTAGTAACATTAGTATGCATTAAAACATGAAGAAGAAAAGAGATATGAATATGCAAAAAACATTGAAATTGGAGATGCATGCATGTTGATTTCATGTGCTTTGGACCATCAAAATTGATCCATTCTTACCCTACAATGCTTCAGGGATCGATTGGGAGAATTAGTTTGCCTTGAGAGAGGTTGTAACTAGGGTTGAAGTTTGCCCTATTTTTTGAGAATTTTGGAATTTTTGGGAATGTTTTTGGTGCAAGGTTTTGTATGATCTTGTCTTGTCTGAATGAGGAATATATATAGAGGAGAATTAGGTCAAACAAATGGGCTTGGACCTTGTCATGAAAGCCTTGGTTTTATCTTTTTTAATTTTGAATTTAAATAAATAAAATAAAAAATAAAAAGAATAAAAATCCAAGGGGTGTATGAATTGGTTTAGAGGTTCACAATAAGGACTAATACACGTTTTGATCTTGAAAGATCATCCCACTAGCCCAAAATTCCAAGTTTCTTCAATTTGCGTTTCATTCATTTTCTCAAATTTTCCCAACTTGAACCAATCATAACTCTCTCAATTTTTATCATTTAAAGAAGATCTTGGAATTTTTGGAAATCTCAAGATGTCCCCTACAATCTCTATGTTGATAATTTTTTTACTTTGAAGAATTTATCTTGATGTAAGTTGCCTTGACAAAAAGTGTCTTTTTGTTGACTTTTGAAATGACCTATAATGTTTTGGCCCATATATCTCAAATGAAGCATTTTTTTTTTTGGATTTGAGCTTAGAGAGACAAACTTGTAGAGAATTGAATTTCCTTCAAATTAATTTAGTTGATAAAAATATGATGAAGTATGTAGAGGTTATGCTTGGTCAAAGTTCAGTTGACTTCTCCTTAAGAAAACCCTAATTTGGCAACTTTGACTTTTAATGAATTGAGAGTTTTCTTGATGAATCATGATCAACCATTGATCAAATGATGAATGTGATTCAAAGTGTTGATGTTGACCAAAAATATTGAAGTTTGACTGTGTGTTGACCATAGTTGACTTTTTACCCAATATAGTTGATTTTTAGTCATCTGAGCAATTGACTGGGCAAACTTGTGATGCAAGGCTTGAAATTTGGCATGGGAATTCCTTGAGACATATGAGGAACCATGAAATCCACTTGAGGAATTATAAGCTCAATTTTCCTTGATAAAAGTAAAACCCTAGTTGTAGATCAACTGCTTAGAAGGAGAATTTGTTTGATCAAACATTGAGTAGTCTTGAGCAATTGAAAACTCTAGAAGCATGAGGAGATGCCTTGAAGAAAATGGGAGAGAAAATTTTGGGGTACAACAGCTTCCCCTGTTCAATCTTCTTAAACCTGAAGAGTTATATTGGCACATCTGCCATTCGCGATCTGAAGGTGGAAGAGGATTGAACACTTAAGTACCTTGAAATTTGCACTCGCCGGTGCACGAAGTGATGCTGTTGGTAGATAGTATTGCTTGAATGGGCTTAAAGATGCCATTAGGAGAGTAGATAGAGTGTCATCAGAGATGGGCTTATAGATGCCAATCGAAGTAACTGTTGATGGGAGTATCAGGATGAGTCTATGATTGACTGTGAAGAATGTTATTCCGAAGGAAAATTATTGCCAGAATTCAGTCTATGGGGGGAATTATTTTTCATAAAGGAGGCCCTGAAGGAGAATGCTCGTCAGAATTTAGTCTCTGAAGGAAGTCATTTGGTCATGTAGATAGTCGCCTTGTCATGTTTCTGGAATTGATCTATAATCTTTTTTTTTGTTGGTAAACCCGTCCTATTTCAGGAAGTCATAATGGCTGGTCATATAGATAGTTTCCCTGTCTTGTTTCGGGAATTAATCTGCGACCTGTTTTTGTTGGTAAACCCGTCATATTTTGGGAATACATATTTCCCAGTCATATAGATAATTGCCTCGTCTTGTTTCAGGAATTAATCTATGACTTTCTTTATTGTTGGTAAACTCGTCTTGCTTCAGGAATTCGTACCGTTTGGTCATATAGATAGTTTCCCCGTCTTGTTTCGGGAGTTAATCTGTGACCTGTTTTTGTTGCTAAACTCGTCCTGTTTCGGGAATTCATATCGCCTGGTCATATAGATAGTTTCCCCGTCTTGTTTCGGGAATTAATATTTGACCTGCTTTCTTGTTGGTAAAACCATCTTGCTTTGGGAATTCATACCGTTTGGTCATATAGATAGTTGCCCCGTCTTGTTTCGGGAATTAATCTCTAACCTATCTGAAAATTGCTTATCTTATTTGTTTGTTTGTGAATTTTACCTGAAAAGAGAAAGTTAACTTTATTGTAATGTTGTGATGCATCAATGATGCTCTCAAGATAGATGAGAATGTTATATGCGTTTCGGTATGCATATGCTATGATGTATCGTGACATGATGTATGGATGCAATATGTCATTGAAGCGCATCAGTAGCTCCTTGTAACAACTCTGATTGGGGAAAATAAATCCCTGACTGTTGTTGGGGATGAAGAGATTGATTCTTCAATTTTTGTTAGGAATTAAATTCGTTGGGGATTCCCGCTTTCTGTTTGAGGATACTCCACTGGGTATCTTCGACTTCTGCTTGAGGATATAGGCATTCAAGGGGAGTTAGTCGTTCACTGTTCTTTTTGCAAGATTTGATTCTTACGTACCCTGACTGGGGATAAAACTGACGGATGTTCCTCTGTTGTGCTATTTTTCCAAGTTTCAGATACCGTAGCAAATCTTCTAAGGATGATTAAGTTGAATGACATCTGGTATGGGAAGAGAGTCCTGTCAAGGAATTGCGAAAATCGAGGAAATAAACTTTGTTGGGGAAATAAACCCTGTTGAAGGATTAGATTTCTATAAGCTATATTGAGGAATTTTGTACCCCGAAATTTTCCCTCCCATTTTTCTTCAATACAATCTCCAAAGGTCCTCAAATGATCAAGGTTGTTCAAGAATTGATCAGAAAAGTTCTCCCCGTAAGCAATGGGTCCACAATTAGGGTTTGGTATTTCTCAAGGAAGATTGGGT
The DNA here is from genome assembly GCA_948472305.1 of Vicia faba. NCBI lineage: Eukaryota > Viridiplantae > Streptophyta > Magnoliopsida > Fabales > Fabaceae > Vicia > Vicia faba. Next base: position 51,215,249 of record OX451739.1, on the reverse strand, counting down.
TCTCAAGGTCTCAAGTGGTTTTCATGGTTCTTCACGTGTCTTCAACAATGCTCATACCAATTTTCAAGCGTTGCATCATAAATTTTCTCAGTCAATTGCTCAGATGACTGAAAATCAACTATATTAGGTAAAAAGTCAAGCATGGTCAACATACAGTAGAACTTCAAGATTTTTGGTCAACATCAACATTTTGAAGTCGCATTCCTCAATTGATCAAGGGTTGATCATGATTCCTCAAGAAGAGCCCTCAAATCATCAAAAGTCAAAAGTTGCCAAATTAGGGTTTCCTTAGGAGAAGTCAACTGAACTTTGACAAAGAATTACTTTCACATGCTTCATCAGTTTTTCCCCAATTAAATCCCATTTTGAAGGAAAACCAATTATCTACATCTTTGTCTCTCTAAGCTCAAGTCCAAAAAATGCATCATTTGAGAGATATAAGCCAATACATTACATGTCATTTCAAAAGTCAATAAAAGGCACTTTTGTCAAGGCAACTTACACTAAGATAAAATCTTCAAAGTAAAACGTAATCAACATTGAGGTTGTATAGGACATCTTGAGCTTTCCAAAAAGTCCTAGATCACCTTCAAAAGATAAACATTGAGTGAGTCATGATCATTGCAAGTCGGGAAATTTTGAGCAAATGCATGAAGTTCAAAATGAGTAAGCTTGATATTTTGGGCTATTGGGTCATGGTTTAAGAGTCCAAACGTGTATTATACTCTTTCTACACCTCAAACCTTGTTCTTACACCAATCATCCTTGTTTTGTTTTAATTATTTCTATTATTTTTTATTTAATTCATTAATAATATAAAATAAATAAGATGAAATTACAAAGAATACAAGCCCATCATATCTTTGCCCTAGCAGTCTCTATTTTTCTCTATATATATTCAGACATCATAGAGAGAACCCTTACCCACGAAACCCTTTCCTCAAAAGTGTTAAAAAGGTCAAACTTTTTCAAAGAACCCTAGAATTTCAAACTCTTGATACAAACCCTTCTCACTACAAACAACACTCTCATTCATTCATAATAATTCCACAGAGTAAGGTTGGGTTGGTTTTGATGTTCCAAAACACGTGAAACTTCATCGCATGGCATAATCGATTTAACATTCTTGAAAATTCATATTTTTTAATTTTGCTTTGTTTTAAACTGTATTAACATCACTAAAATGCTCTTGAGGTGTATCTGAACAGGTCTAGACCATCATAAGGGTTTCATGCACGATGAAACGAAGAATGCCATGTTTGCTCCGATCAACCTTGTTTGCACCATAGCCCTTAAAACAACCAGTTTTAGCCCATGAAAATCATTTTATTGAAATTGCAGCCCTTAATTTAGGGGAATATGAAATTTTTCGATCACTAATGCTTTATATTTTGCAGGATTAATGGAAGCAGTCTACCGGAGAAGACGACTAGAGCTAGGGCTCCGGCACTTCTCCGACCAATATAATCATGTTTTATGTTTATTTTTATGGATTGATTTATATGAACAAATATAAATCCGCCCCAGCGGTAGAAGCGTGCATGTTAGAGTGTTAGTGCACTAGGGCACGAGTTCGATCCCTGCCCCTGGTGTAATACTCCAAATTTGTCCTACCCTTCTACTTTTATCTGGTTTATGCATTGTCGCGCTTTTCTCATGTACATAACTCCATTAGGTCATTTAACATTGCATACATTCGCTAACAACATAACTTGGCATGGGATCAAAGATTTTGAGGTGTGCGGTTTCTCTTTGGCTTTAAGAGTCTCACTTTCATTCAAGGCTGATTCATGTTATTTACTTAACAATCTTTGGCTTATGGAGCTAGGGTTTTTGTGTGCATGATTCATCGAGAATTTCTTGCATCGAGATATTATAAGACATCCATCTTTAAGGTCCCTTCAAAAGCATCAAGTGTTTACTACCTTCTCAATGACTCAGATTCAAATGAGAATGCTTTGAATTAAGGTTTTTGTACTTATCTTCATCGTTGCAAGGGTTAGATTCCTGATAGGAGTCTATGAGTTTGAGGATGCTTAGGTGATACTTTGGTTGCTCGGGATACAGGGTACAAGATATGGTTTGTGGATTCAAAACATTATCACTCTGTTAGATATCAGCTACTTATCATGCAAGTTAAGTCTGGCTCGAATTTGGAAAGTTAAAATTAGAGGTTCATTGAGAATGCAAGATAACTTGGATTTGAAGTCGATTCAAGTGGTTCCATTATGAAAATTTGGTAAGCATTCAATCATAAGGATGTTTTTTGAAAGCAAGATGCAAAATATAAGGGCTATGACATAAAGGCATTCACACAAAGTTCGACATTGTTCAAACTCTTCATCCGTAAATTTCATCATCCTTTATCCAAGTTTATCCAAACTAAATCATCTCTAAATCCATCATTCATCATTATCATTCAACAAAAGCTTGTAAGGTTATGCAAACCTCATTCAAATTTCTCATTATTCATTCGAACATTAAAGAATAATAAACATAGATTTCTGAGTGATAGAAATAAAGTATGGATCTTTTTGTCATGGCAAGCTTCAAACTTGAAGTTCCGTTCGAAATGTTATTCAAGTATCAATAAAATCTTATCCAAATTCATTCAAAGTCCAATTAGAGTCTGAAGCATTTCATTCTAATAAATCGTCATATGCCAAGGTCATTCATGATCCAAAAACATTACAAATATACAAATTGAAAGCATGTTAGACATTACAAGTTCAGTTCTAAGCTTATGCTAAACCTAAGCTAAGCCTTATTATTGCTACGATCTTCGAAACTTCGTGTTGATGCCCTCAATAATTGTTGTCTTTCTCCCCATATCTTAACTCTATCAAACTTGGCTTTTCATCCTCGCACCATCGAATTCCAAACCTGCAATCAAGAAATGGCTCCAAAGCAGCCTGCACAATCCAGAGAAGACACCCTGTTCAAGAAAAATCAGCAGAATAAAACCAACTGTCAAACAGAATAACTAAAACTCTATAACTTCTAGCCAAAACAGAATTTTATAAATTCCCTAAACCATTTTCTAAATCAGCCCTGCACATAAAACACTATCAACCAACTTTTCTAACAACTTTCATAATCTGTAACTAACCTAACCAATTCACCTCCTAACCATTTTTCCTATTCCTCAAACCTCTAACCAATCATAACCAGATTCATAACTAACTTAACAAACCTGTAACCAACTGCATAACAGAATTTTTGATAACTACCTCCTAACTAACAAATAACCAGCTTCTAACAGAATGTCACAACAAACCTTTAACCAACTTTCTATACAATCTAACAAACTTCCAGCGGAAAAATTCTAACACACTATACAAAGCAGAATTTACCTCTTTCATTAGGCATTCTTCAGCATTCTGGAAGCATCACCACAAAAAAATCAGAATCATCTCCCTACTCTCTTTTCAACTGAATCATCATCACATACCTCTCCAATCTCTGAATTTCCCTTCATCCTCCCTAGGAATTTCTGCAAACTGCTTCACATCTTCATCACTCATGGACAATCTACAACATTGCAACAATCACTTCAGTTCTTGTTGCTGTAACTTCTCTCCATCAATGCAAATCCATCAACAATCCACAATTTCAACATCGCATCTTCATCTTTGTTTCAAGCACCATTTCAACCTCCTTCATTTCCCCTTCAAACGCAATCGCAATATCATTAAGAATGCATAATTACATCAATATAGCGGCAAAGCAAAAATGCAGAAGAAAATTGGGGATGGGAAGAAGGTTTACGAGTTGTGATTTAAAAAAAAGGAAGAAGAGTGAATCTGATGGTAATCGTACCTGGAGCGAGAATTATCCAGTGTTCTATCTTTGTTCGTTGTTGTCAAAGATGCACCGTACGTTCTCCTACTCCTTTGCCGCCGTTTGAATCTGAAGAAAAAGAAGATGCGATATGTTAGACGCATGAAGATGAGAAGAGAAACACAATGAAGATCCATAATTGACGATGATCGTAAGGAAAACGGTGGCGACGCTGTGTTGAGGTCGTCGGAGACGAAAATCGTGAGAGAAGATCGTCCTGAACAGCGGTTCGATTGACGATCAACTGAAGCATGAGCTAGACGGCGGTGAACGTCGAATATCGGTGGAGTTTGTAAGGCGACGCCGGAGATCGTTAGGTGAGATGTTGGGTTGAAGTAGAATCGCGACGGAGGGCCGGCAAAGAGAAAAGGGGAAAATCGTCGCGTAAGGGACCTCGTTCACGAAGAAGACGAGGCGACGTTGTCTTGAATCCCTAGATCGTCCCTTTTCCTTTCAATTCTGAATTTGTTTATTCTATTTTATATATTTTTATTATTCTGATGATTAATGAAATTGAGAATGGGTTGAGGGATGCTATGGGTATGGATGGACCGAACCAATTGATTCATGGACCCAACAAATTTTTTCTGGTTGCTTTTTGGTTTATTTACTATAAATTTTTTTTCTTTTGGGTTTATTTTGATGGGCCTAATGTCATTCTATTTTTTTCTTACAGCATATATTGAATCCAGCTTGCACCTCCTGGGGTCTTATTTTCAATACTTATTTCGATTGCGTTTGCCATTAATTTTGGTGATTTATTTTCTTTGGTGATATTGGTAAATAAAAGAGATTTCTTTTCACTTCTCTCACTTTTCTTTTCTTTTCAATTTTAATCATTAGTTTTACTCATTTTTTGTCATGTGTTTCGTTTGCGATTTTTGGTATGGATTGTATGCGATATTTTGATACTTGCTGCCTAATTTTACTTGTTCGTATATTATTTCATGATTCCTTAGGAGATTTTGGTTCAAATTTAATCTTCGATTTAATTGAACTAAAATTAGACATTAGGCTTTCAAATCCAAGCATGCTAACATTAAGTAGACGTTTCCCTTTCATTCATCCTTGACTTAGGTCTATCAACGCACGATAACATCAGGTTTAGAAATAGGCTAATTTCCCTTTAACTTTGCTTCCCTTTTTGCATACGCATCTAAAACTAAAACTCTTTTTTTTCAAAAATTCAAAACACTTTAAAACTACTGATGAGAATCATGCCTTTGCTTAGTGTGAGAAATGATAAGCGGGTCTCTTCTCGATCTTATTATTCTTCATCTCAAGCCTAGGTGTGGTTCAATTCTCAAAGACTCCTTTCATACCTAAGTAGAAAAGTGGCTAATATCTCTCTCTTGATGTCAATCAGTCATTATCTGCAACAAAAATACAAAACAAATTCAAACCATTTTGTGCGCTCGAGCACTTTTCTAAGAAACCCTTTTTAGGTAAGGACACGATTAATTTACTTCTGTGCCAACGCATAAGTCTCCAAAGGTCGAGCTGCGGAAGAAGGTGGAATTAACTTCGTCCGTAAAAAACACAAACAAACAAAAACATATGAGCCGAACTACGGTAGCTCTGATTCCTCAAAAAGGATACGTAGGCATTGGGGTAGGGCCCAGGCGAGCACAATTTTATTTTCCCTACATTCTTTTCTCTTTTCTTTTGCATGCATCCCTTTAGCAGTAGTATAGTATACAGTAAGCATAGATTAAACACACCCATAAGATAGATAACAAGAGTGGATACCGTAGAGTACTACGGGCGTGTGGGGTGCTAATACCTTCCCCTCGCATAACAGACTCCCTTACCCGATCTCTCGGTCACAAGACCGTGACTTCTCCCTTCTCAGGTTTTCTCGATGTTTACCTTTCCCTACATGTGGGATAAAAGACGTTCGATGGCGACTTCATTGTTTGATGATTTTCAGTCGGTTGTTTCAGCTGGCGACTTCACTGGGGATAGGTCAACCAAATGCTGGTCCATCCCGGAGTCGCTCCTAGCTCTTGTTTTCTTTCCTTAGGGTGTTTATTTTTATGCTTTCAGTTTACTCATTTGTACATGTTTATCTGAGCATAAGTTTGCATTGCATTTTATGGTTTTCCATATTTGTTATCTATTATGCTGGACTTTGTTCTCTTTGTTGGGTGGGGATGTCACTATTGAGGTAAAAGGCCCAGTACCCAGGCCATAGTGCACTAGGACACTAGGAATAGAGTGGGGGCATGACGGCTATAGGACGTGGTCCGATTAGTGCAGTCATGTCATATACCACGCTCGGATGAGGTTCAAATGAATTACTATCGGTACCCACGTTTGTGGGCAAGCCCATAGCACTTTCAGGTGAACCCATGATTTTCGAGTTACCATTATCTTACCCTGACCTAGTTTTCACCCGTGAGTGGGGAGGGAATTTCTATCACAGGTATAGATGGTGACTATGTGCAGATGGTTACTCGTGTTCAGATGGTAACTATGCTCAGACAATGACTACTGGTTCTGATGGCTATATTCTGGATTTTTGTTATGACTTTATGCAGATGCTATATCCTGTTGGTGACCGTACGGTTCTCAGATTTATTTTCTGAGTTCCTGACTTGTTTACCTGGAGGTTCATTCAAGCCTTCAATCTTGGTATCCCCAGCATATTTAGAAAATGCTCAACAGTATCCGATGTTCCAGAAGCCTTGTCCCCTTACAATGGGAGATCCACAGGGTACTTGGTTCTTATATGTGCGGAAGCTATGTCAAACCTTTTTGATCTGATGATACTCATATGATTCATAACAGTGCAGCAATCATATTCAGGAATGATGGAACCCTGATCCTCTTTGATCTCATGCCTTTGCATACATAACATGGCTAACCACATGCTTAACATACATGTTCTATTATTTCCAAGGAATCACATTTGCAAGTCTTGTGCTAAACTCTTCCATCCCTTAGTTGCGCAAAATAAAAATCAAAGCACGCAAATTCCTTGGAAATGACAGAACATGACATGGCATTCATTCATACACCCCATGCATATTCATGCATTCATGACAGGTACCCGAAGATTGGGGATTCTTATTCAGACCTGGGGTTCTCTTCAAAGGTTCAACCTAATTTCTCTCCACACATGCTCAGAGATCAGTTATGGAATAACTCTGAGTGGTACATGCAAGCTTTGGCTCATAGTCAGAAACTTCTTCAAGCAGGAAGATAATGGATTAAATACTCAGATAAGCCAGGTCATGGAAACACTGATGATGATGTCTATTATTTCTTTAAGACATGATATGCTTGGTGATGCATATTATACTGGGGCACCTGGCCAATCGATTGAAGAAGGTATGTCATCTAGAGACCAAGTCCAAGACAGGCTCAATCCATAGACTAATGTGTTCACATCAGATCCGAAAGGGGAATTCTCTCGCACACTCGAGCATCAAGACTACAGAAAGTCGTCAGAATCAGCAAGTCCATACGGAGTCAAGTCTCCTCAACAGTGGCAATCATTGGTTTCTTTAATGCATTTTCATTTGCATTCTTGCTTATTTGTTTAAACATTGCTTGTATATAGAAACTTGTCTATTTTTGAATGAAAATCTTAATGCAATAGGTATGCTTGTCTTGAAGTGTTCCTTTCATTTTTACTCATCCATTCTTTATCACTCATTAAATGTTTTGCTTGCATATTGATGCCAAATTTCCTAGTCTTATGCTTAGGTAAAGATTCAAAGGAGGATGATGACAATCTGAAAACGCAAAAATCTCTGGTTGGTACGCTTTTGAGTAAGACCTTGCTGACGATGCACATGCCTTGTTTCAATTCCTAAACACCGGAGATATAAGGGAGATAGACCCTCGTTAACCCCTCTGAGCCTTCGAAGTAGGAGTTTCTTTTCTGTTCAGAAAAAACACTCATTTTAACCCTGGGGCGGGTAGTGTTCAGCTAATCTGATCAAGCATTCAGAACTCATCAAGAGTGTGCATCCAAGGATACAACAATGGTTATCCATCAAAAGATTGAGGAAAGTCAAAACCACAATGGTTAGCCCTCATCTAACAATAATGTGCGTCTATTTGACTATATCCCAATGAGTATCCCTCGCACGTCAAAAGGTCAACAAATGACGATACAATAATGGTTATCCATCATCTACCAGAGACTCAGGCTGTCACGATCACTTACGACAAATCAAAACAACGCAAAGATCAACGACTTGTTCAAAAAAAAAATAATACGAATAAGAAAGAAACAAAAATCCCCGCTAAGTCGAAGCTTGAAAACAAGTCGCTTAGGCAAAAATTGGGGCATCCCGCTGGACTTCCAAATCAAAATTCAAAAGAATTTGTCCAGGAAAAATTAGGGGAAGCAAGAAAGAAATTGAAAAGCCTAAAAGGCGAGAAAAGGATTACCAACATCCTCATCAAAGAACAAAGTCGTCTGATCAGACACCAAAGACAAAGAAATTAGTGACTGTCGTGTCAAAAAAAAACACAATGGTTCCTCAATCATCGCAAACTCTTCTCGAGAGATGAATACTTGTACCAGGTCAACTGAACGTAGGAATGGAGAACATCATGGAGAATGGGTGGGCACCAAATAATTTTGAGCCTTAAATCCTTTTTCTAAAAACCGTGAACCAGGCAACGTTACAACCCATAAAAGTCCTAATTGAAGCATGGGTCAATTCGAAAGCTTGCTACAACGAGATAGCGTTTAACTGACTCCTAAGAGGTATGTTTGAATATCTGTGTTGGCATCATATGCTTGCATTATCTTTCATAAAAAAGGAATTTGCAAATGTTTCTCTCTAGCTAGTGACTCGTTCACAATAGAGTTGTGACGTCATTTCATTCAAAGTTTTTCAAACTTCAAGACTTACATATGTGTTGCATTAGAATTATCATTCTCATAATAAGCATTCTTCTGCGTACAAAACAACTGATTGACATCAAGTAAGTTTACACAATGAACAATCGGTAAAGAGCTTAATCTTGTCAGAGAAGAGAGGCTTGAATACCCTGTTGAAGCAAGAGTCAGCTGCCACAAGAGAAATTACTTATCCAGTAGCATGTTAACCAGTGATTTTGTCCAGAGAAAACATCTTGGTGCTTCACAACTTGAGTACCCTTCAGGGATAAAGTTAGCAGATTCCATCAATCTGGGGCATTCCCTTAAAACTGCTAATCTGGGGCCGTCAAGTCGAGAGTCGATCTCTCCAAGATCAGCCAAATCTGGGGCATCCCCTTAAAGCCGTCAATCAGAAAGCTATCACGTTGATCAATCTCTTCAAGCTCAACCAATCAGAAGTTATCACGCTGATAAATCTCTTCAAGTTACCAACAATCAGGGGCTATCACATTGATAAATCTATTCAGAATTCATTCAACCTGGGGCAGTTACGTCGAGATTCGACAAATCTCTCCAAGAAAGCTGTAATCAAGAGAAGTTTATTTCGTGGCTCAATACATTGGGGCAGGCCACCTCATATCGTATTGTGGCACGAATATTCTGGTCTTCTATTCAACATAGATCTTCCCAGAGACCCTCCAGACAGGGGCATTCCTCATTTGTACTTGCAAAGTTGCTCAAGCCAATTATGTTGCACGAGACCACTACAATCAGCTAAAAGCATCATGACAGTCACCCTGTCTCAGCCAGCACATGAAACTGCCTCCATCTACTACAGATAACTTCGGGTCTGATTCCCCAAGTGAATTCAGAAAGTTTAGAATCGTCTTTTGACTCAGCACGCGCAAATGCATCCTCAGAGGAGTTAATCAATAGCATCCCCAGTAAAGCTCAACTGGGGCATTCACAAAGCTCAACCGGGGAATTCGCAAAGCTCAACCGGGGCATTCGCAAAGCTCAATCGGGGAATTTGCAAAGCTAAACCGGGGCATTCGCAGAGCTCAGCCAGGGCACTCGTAAGTGTCCGCGCCCATCTCTTATTCCCCAAGTGATTCAAGAAACAATTCCCCAGTGTGCGTAAACTTGGAGCATGTATTCGAAGGGATCCACATGGTGTTCAGTATCCATTCTTCGGCATATTCAGTTCTATCATCCTCTCAACAGTTCAGGATGTTTGGAAGTCTGGCCAGGTTATCTCTTCCCAACGGTATGATTCAGAATCCAGCATTGTACTTGAAGACTCGTTTCGTCGGCAACTTAATCTCCAGCAGAGTCATCAACAATATTTGGTATCGGGGGCTCCCCAAGGCAAATTCATATCAGTATCCCCAGCAATCTTTGGTACTGCAGACTTCCAGCGACGATATATACTGACATCCCCAGTGATGAGCAGCGGTCTCCAATAGGCCTCTTTTTATCCCCATGAAGTTTATTTCTTCGCATTACATATAGTTATCATTACATAACATTGCATCCTCAAAAGCGCGTAGCTGATCCATCAGAGTGGATCTTTGCGTCAAAAGAAATTCAAACATGCATACGAAGCATAAACCAGATCAGGTACCTTACACAAAGACCTGAATTATTCAAGGACAACAATACGTCCCTACAAAAGGATATCATGCCCAAAGTCCCCAGTCGGTGACCTTCACCTTTTCAATGCCAAACAAAATTAATACACTTTGTCATTCTGAACCCAGTTCCTGTCTGGTAGTCATTTCCCTAAACACTCGTCCGTGTCCATTCCCAAACACTCATCTGTGTCCATTCCTAAACACTCGTATGTGTCAAGTTTCCTGAACACCCACCTGGGTCAGTTATTCAAACACTCGTCCGTGTTTAAACTTTTGATACTCACCTATATCTTCTTTCAATACTCGTTCGTATTGAATCAAACTTGTGTTTAACTTTTGATACTCACCTGTATCTTCTTTCAATACCCGTCCGTATTGAATCAAACACTCGTCCGTGTTTAACCTTTGATACTCGTCCGTATCTTCTTTCAATACTCGCCCGTATTGATTCAAACACTCGTCCGTGTTTAACCTTTGATACTCGTCCGTATCTCCTTGCAATACTCGTCCGTATTGATTCAAACACTCGTCCGTGTTTAACCTTTTGATACTCGCCTGTATCTTCTTTCAATACTCGTCTGTATTGATTCAAACACTCGTCCGTGTTTAAACTTTTGATACTTACCTGTATCTTCTTTCAATACTCGTCCGTGTTTAACCTTTGATACTCGTCCGTATCTTCTCTCAATACTCGTCCGTATTGATTCAAACACTCGTCCGTGTTTAACCTTTGATACTCGTCTGTATATTCTTTCAATACTCGTCCGTATTGATTCAAACACTCGTCCGTGTTTAACCCTTGATACTCGTCTGTATCTTCTTTCAATACTCCTCCGTATTGATTCAAACACTCGTCCGTGTTTAACCTTTGATACTCGTCCGTATCTTCTTTCAATACTCGTCCGTATTGATTCAAACACTCGTCCGTGTTTAACCTTTCTTGATGCTCATCCGTGTCGTTTATCTAAACAATCATCATGTCGTAACCCATGTTTTCATTGTCGAACCTGAGATCGCCTCTTGGCTAGGTTCTTCCTTCAAATCATCGTCGAACCTGAGACCGCCTCTTGGCTAGGTTCTTCCTTCAAATCATCGTCGAACCTGAGATCGCCTCTTGGCTAGGTTCTTCCTTCAAATCATCGTCGAACCTGAGATCGCCTCTTGGCTAGGTTCTTCCCTCAAATCATCGTCGAACCTGAGATCGCCTCTTGGCTAGGTTCTTCCCTCAAATCATCGTCGAACCTGAGATCGCCTCTTGGCTAGGTTCTTTCCATACACTTTGTCGTAGAATCTGAGATCTCCCTTTCGCTAGGTTCTCTGTCAAATCACTCTCATGTGTCACCCTCGGATCGTAGGTCGCCCGTAGACCTCGTCCGCTGTCTTTCATACCAACCATTTGTCTTGTATTGGCATCAGGCCACGTTACAAGTCCAATCTTTGTCTCTTCATTGAAAAAAAAAATCAAATTTCTTTTCCCCAGCAGATACCAAAATAAATAAAGAAAACACTTACTCTTCCTCCCAGGACAAATTTTCGGCATTGATATTTAATCATCTTCAACCTCGAACTTCCGAAAGGCACGCGCCAATCGTACTTTCAGGTTTAAGACGATTAAATAGGGGCAGCTGTAATACCCCAAATTTGTCCTACCCTTCTACTTTTATCTGGTTTATGCATTGTCGTGCTTTTCTCATGTACATAACTCCATTAGGTCATTTAACATTGCATACGTTCGCTAACAACATAACTTGGCATGGGATCAATGATTTTGAGGTGTGCGGTTTCTCTTTGGCTTTAAGAGTCTCACTTTCATTCAAGGTTGATTCATGTTATTTACTTAACAATCTTTGGCTTATGGAGCTAGGGTTTTTGTGTGCATGATTCATCGAGAATTTCTTGCATCGGGATATTATAAGACATCCATCTTTAAGGTCCCTTCAAAAGCATCAAGTGTTTACTACCTTCTCAATGAATCAGATTCAAATGAGAATGCTTTGAATTAAGGTTTTTGTACTTATCTTCATCGTTGCAAGGGTTAGATTCCTTATAGGAGTCTATGAGTTTGAGGATGCTTGGGTGATACTTTGGTTGCTCGGGATACAGGGTACAAGATATGGTTTGTGGATTCAAAACATCATCACTCTGTTAGATATCAGCTACTTATCATGCAAGTTAAGTTTGGCTCGAATTTGGAAAGTTAAAATTAGAGGTTCATTGAGAATGCAAGATAACTTGGATTTGAAGTCGATTCAAGTGGTTCCATTATGAAAATTTGGTAAGCATTCAATCATAAGGATGTTTTTTGAAAGCAAGATGCAAAATATAAGGGCTAAGACATAAAGGCATTCGCACAAAGTTCGACATTGTTCAAACTCTTCATCCGTAAATTTCATCATCCTTTATCCAAGTTTATCCAAACTAAATCATCTCCAAATCCATCATTCATCATTATCATTCAAAAAAAGCTTGTAAGGTTATGCAAACCTCATTCAAATTTCTCATTATTCATTCGAACATTAAAGAATAATAAACATAAATTTCTGAGTGATAGAAATAAAGTATGGATCTTTTTGTCATGGCAAGATTCAAACTTGAAGTTCCGTTCGAAATGTTATTCAAGTATCGATAAAATCTTATCCAAATTCATTCAAAGTCCAATTAGAGTCTGAAGCATTTCATTCTAATAAATTGTCATATGCCAAGGTCATTCATGATCCAAAAACATTACAAATATACAAATTGAAAGCATGTTAGACATTACAAGTTCAGTTCTAAGCTTATGCTAAACCTAAGCTAAGCCTTATTATTGCTACGATCTTCGAAACTTCGTGTTGATTCCCTCAATAATTGTTGCCTTTCTCCCCATATCTTAACTCTATCAAACTTGGCTTTTCATCCTCGCACCATCGAATTCCAAACCTGCAATCAAGAAATGGCTCCAAAGCAGCCTGCACAATCCAGAGAAGACACCCTGTTCAAGAAAAATCAGCAGAATGAAACCAACTATCAAACAAAATAACTAAAACTCTATAACTGCTAGCCAAAACAGAATTTTATAAATTCCCTAAACCATTTTCTAAAGCAGCCCTGCACATAAAACTCTAACAGCCAACTTTTCTAACAGCTTTCATAATCTGTAACTAACCTAACCAATTCACCTCCTAACCATTTTTCCCATTCCTCAAACCTCTAACCAATCATAACCAGATTCATAACTAACTTAACAAACCTGTAACCAACTGCATAACAGAATTTTTGATAACTACCTCCTAACTAACAAATAACCAGCTTCTAACAGAATGTCACAACAAACCTTTAACCAACTTTCTATACAATCTAACAAACTTCCAGCAGAAAAATTCTAACACACTATACAAAGCAGAATTTACCTCTTTCATTAGCCATTCTTCAGCATTATGGAAGCATCACCACAAAAAAATCAGAATCATCTCCCTACTCTCTTTTCAACTGAATCATCATCACATACCCCTCCAATCTCTGAATTTCCCTTCATCCTCCCTAGGAATTTCTGCAAACTGCTTCACATCTTCATCACTCATGGACAATCTACAACATTGCAACAATCACTTCAGTTCTTGTTGCTGTAACTTCTCTCCATCAACGCAAATCCATCAACAATCCACAATTTCAACATCGCATCTTCATCTCTGTTTCAAGCACCATTTCAACCTCCTTCATTTCCCCTTCAAACGCAATCGCAATATCATTAAGAATGCATAATTACATCAATATAGCGGCAAAGCAAAAATGCAGAAGAAAATTGGGGATGGGAAGAAGGTTTACGAGTTGTGATTTAAACAAAAGGAAGAAGAGTGAATCTGATGGTAATCGTACCTGGAGCGAGAATTATCCAGTGTTCTATCTCTGTTCGTTGTTGTCAAAGATGCACTGTACGTTCTCCTACTCCTTTGCCGCCGTTTGAATCTGAAGAAAAACAAGATGCGATATGTTAGACGCTTGAAGATGAGAAGAGAAACACAATGAAGATCCAGAATTGACGATGATCGTAAGGAAAACGGTGGCGACGCTGTGTTGAGGTCGTCGGAGACGAAAATCGTGAGAGAAGATCGTCCTGAACAGCGGTTCGATTGACGATCAACTGAAGCATGAGCTAGATGGCGGTGAACGTCGAATATCGGTGGAGTTTGTAAGGCGACGCCGGAGATCGTTAGGTGAGATGTTGGGTTGAAGTAGAATCGCGACGGAGGGCCGGCAAAGAGAAAAGGGGAAAACAGTCGCGTAAGGGACCTCGTTCACGAAGAAGACGAGGCGACGCTGTCTTGAATCCCTAGATCGTCCCTTTTCCTTTCAATTCTGAATTTGTTTATTCTATTTTATATATTTTTATTATTCTGATGATTAATGAAATTGAGAATGGGTTGAGGGATGCTATGGGTATGGATGGACCGAACCAATTGATTCATGGACCCAACAAATTTTTTCTGGTTGCTTTTTGGTTTATTTACTATAATTTTTTTTTTCTTTTGGGTTTATTTTGATGGGCCTAATGTCATTCTATTTTTCTCTTGCAGCATATATTGAATCCAGCTTGCACCTTCTGGGGTCTTATTTTCAATACTTATTTCGATTGCGTTTGCCATTAATTTTGGTGATTTATTTTCTTTGGTGATATTGGTAAATAAAAGAGATTTCTTTTCACTTCTCTCACTTTTCTTTTCTTTTCAATTTTAATCATTAGTTTTACTCATTTTTTGTCATGTGTTTCGTTTGCGATTTTTGGTATGGATTGTATGCGATATTTCGATACTTGCTGCCTAATTTTACTTGTTCGTATATTATTTCATGATTCCTTAGGAGATTTTGGTTCAAATTTAATCTTCGATTTAATTGAACTAAAATTAGACATTAGGCTTTCAAATCCAAGCATGCTAACATTAAGTAGACGTTTCCCTTTCATTCATCCTTGACTTAGGTCTATCAACGCACGATAACATCAGGTTTAGAAATAGGCTAATTCCCCTTTAACTTTGCTTCCCTTTTTGCATACGCATCTAAAACTAAAACTCTTTTTTTTCAAAAATTCAAAACACTTTAAAACTACTGATGAGAGTCATGCCTTTTCTTAGTGTGAGAAATGATAAGCGGGTCTCTTCTTGATCTTATTGTTCTTCATCTCAAGCCTAGGTGTGGTTCAATTCTCAAAGACTCCTTTCATAGCTAAGTAGAAAAGTGGCTAATATCTCTCTCTTAAGGTCAATCAGTCATTATCTACAACAAAAATACAAAACAAATTCAAACCATTTTGTGCGCTCGAGCACTTCTCTAAGAAACCCTTTTCAGGTAAGGACACGATTAATTTACTTCTGTGCCAATGCATAAGTCTCCAAAGGTCGAGCTGCGGCAGAAGGCGGAATTAACTTCGTTCGTTAAAAACACAAACAAACAAAAACATATGAGCCGAACTACGGTAGCTCTGATTCCTCAAAAAGGATACGTAGGCATTGGGGTAGGGCCCAGGCGAGCACAATTTTATTTTCCCTACATTCTTTTCTCTTTTCTTTTGCATGAATCCCTTTAGAAGTAGTATAGTAGACAATAAGCATATATTAAACACACCCATAAGATAGATAACAAGAGTGGATACCGTAGAGTACTACGGGCGTGTGGGGTGCTAATACCTTCCCCTCGCGTAACAGACTCCCTTACCCGATCTCTCGGTCGCAAGACCGTGACTTCTCCCTTCTCAGGTTTTATCGATGTTTACCTTTCCCTACATGTGGGATAAAAGACGTTCGATGGCGACTTCATTTTTTGATGATTTTCAGTCGGTTGTTTCACCTGGTATTTTGATTTTTTCACATATTTTTCTTTGTTTACAGATTCTGTGCAACAACCCTCATGCGTCCATCATACGCTCTTACCTCATCACCATCAGATCTATACAAGCTCAGATTTGATGTTCCAGATCTGCACGACCACGGCGAACCTACTTGGACCAACACACTGGATCTCAAGCAGGCGTACGGGATTACTGTTCGAGCTTAGTGAATTACTTCTGCATATCCCCCAGATTTACTTCTTACATGCCCATTCCCTTTTTATTATTTTGTTTTTTTAAAACATTTTTTAACATAATTAAATCAATTTTTTTCTTAATTAAAAACAATTCAGACATTAGGTTTTTTTATCAACTTAATTAACTTTTTTAAATTAAATAAATTTAAACCTTTTAATTTTAATTAATTAATTTAGTTTTTTTAGGGTTTTATAATTAAAACATTCTTTTTTAAAATTAAAATCAATTAGGGTTTTTTTAGATTAATTATCAAATCAATTTTTATCAAATCATGAGATACTTTTCTTTTTCCCTCTATTTTACAATCTTCGCGGACTTTTATTACTTTTGCATTAATTTTCCCAATTATGAAACTTCTACGATTTGTAATAGTTTAATTAGGGTTTACTATTTTTCCACAATTTTATGGTTTTGTACCCTATTTCCCGAATCGTTGTAATATTTTAGGTTTAATTTCCGCACCTTTACTTTATGCAATTTACCGCTTTTCTTATAATTGCTAGTAATTATGGCCTGTATGGCAAGATCTGAAATCAATCATAGATAAACCTAATCAAGATTAAATAACTAAATAAAATCACTTTTCACACATGCACCTCTAGGGTAACCTCACTCGTTGCCATCGAACAAAAACAATCATGTCCCTCTAACGTGGGGACGCTTTAGTATTGTCCCACAATAAAAAAAGATCGTAGTCCCTCGATGACCCTTCGATGCCGCCTTCGATAAATGATCTTAGTCCCTTATGATAAATTACTAAAGTGTCCCTACGAGTTACCTTTATGACTGTACGATGACCCTCGCTTGTCCCTTCACATCCAAAGATAGGGCTTCCTACTAACTAGTGGTAGGTTAGCACTATCTAAGGAGGAGGAAAATAACACGAAAGACATTTGAGTAGGTAGATAGCTCGTAATTGCTTGCTCAAAAAAAACATTTTTTCACGAACACTTTCTCAGAAATATTTTCAAAAACAAATACTTTGTACGCATTCTTAACTTATATGAGAATCATTACAAAGTTGTCGTACTTAGGCATTTTCCGAAATATTTTCAAACAAACACATACACAAAGCATTTTCAAACAAAGTGAGCTAGCGATTAAGAGCCCATAGATAAATACGGATGAAAAGGATGCTAACACCTTCCCTTTTCATAACCTACCCCATGAACTCAAGAAAATCTCAAAGGTCTTTCCTGTTCTTTTCACCCTTTCCTTATTGGATACAAGAAAAGTCGGTGGAGACTCTTGCTATCTGCAACATTTGCAATAAAATGCAAACCAAGTCAGTTCTCCCACCGTATTGTAGAATTGGCGATTCTGCTGGGGATTTCTAAAAGTGGGGTTACGTTAGAGTTAGATCATTTTTAAATGCTTTCCTTGTTTGACTTTTATGGTTTATTTTTAAAGGGTGTCTGGGTTATATTTCTTGCAAATATCCTATACCTGGATCTAGGGAACATTTTACGGCGTATATCGATATGGTTGAAGTGATGGCTACATTAGAAAACACATTGGTTTGTACTGGTATCCCTCGAGTCAGTCGGGGAGCATACTAGGCTGCCGCGTGGTGTCATAAGCACTAACTGACCCTAGAACCTTAATTGACCCAACTTAGCCATTAGAAGGTAGTGACATAGCCGGCTTTGGTGCAGTCCGAAGTTGGTTGATACTCGATACTACACTCATTGAGATTCAAATTTCGAGTTTTGTCTGGTGGCAAGTCAGTTGTCGTGCTAGACGAAACTCATGGGAAATATTAGTGATATTAAGATCCCTAGAACCCGGTTACTTCTTTAGGATAGATTGAGACAACTAAACTTCAAGAGGTACTTACCTACAAACCCCATGCAAGCCTGAACCTAAGTCCTTGTGTGCTTTTCTTGTGCTGGATATCTATTTGAACATGATATCATGACATCATAACATCATAGCATCATGACTAACTATTTCAAGGATCTAGGGGATTTATCTTTGTTTTGTGTTGCAAGGTCATGGCTTCCAGTCGTAGGAATACCATCCGGATCAACTTCGTAAAGATACCTTCTCAGCTTAAGGAATTAGTATCAAAAGTTCCCTACAATTCTCAATTCACCAAGAGACATGGTCATCTACTCAGTTTGGTTACCACTGGATTTCAGGAAGACATGATGAGTGTTCTTTTCCAGTTCTTTAATCTAAAGCATCACTGTTTTACCTTCCCAGATTATCAGTTGGTGCCCACAATGGAATAACTCTCTAAGTTGCTCGAAGTGCCTATTCTTGATCAGATACCTTTCACCGGTCTAGAGCAAGTTCCAAAACATGAAGACATTGCAGTAGCCCTACATCTGAAGTAACCAGACATTGTATCTAATTTGGAAGCAAGGAATGGAGTCAAAAGTTTCTCTCCTAAATTTCTGATAGAGAAAGCTCAAAGGTTTCTATATACCATGAATCTTCGTGCTTTTAAGGATATTCTGGCTTTGCTAATCTATGGGTTGGTACTATTCCCTAATCCGGACCAATTCATAGATGTGAATGCCATCAAAATATTTCTCAATCATAATTCGATACCTACTTTGCTTGGAGATATCCTATATTCCCTCCACACTCGTACTATGAAGAAGCGAGGAACTCTTATGTGTTGCATACCTTTACTATCGAGATGGTTTATTTTTCACCTGTCTCGATCAGTGATAAAGAATGAACAAGGTTTGAGGTGGTCTCAAATATTGATGACACTCACTCATGCAGATATCCATTGGTGTTCTCGATCTCAGGCAGATGTCACTATTATTGATCGATATGGGGAATTCCCTAATGTACCACTCCTTGGTATAAGAGGGGGAATCACTTATAATCCCTACCTAGATCTGCGTCAGTTTAGTTATGCTCTAAGGGACGGTCCTCATGATATTATCATCCAGGGTATTATGTTCGACTATGAGAATGATCCTCAAAACTACCATCAGAGGTTTATATGAGCTTGGGGCACGGTCAACAAGATTGATAGTAAGACTCTAGGACACAAAAATTCCATTCCTCTAGAGCCTTACCTCATATGGGTGTGGTCGCATGCTCAAAGTCTCAAAATGCCATATCCTGCTATTCTGCATTGATCATAGAGCCTAATGTTGAAGGGGATGTTTCTCATACTATTCTTCTTCCCGATATGCCTATTGACTTTGAAGAACTACAAAAGTCCTAGATTCAACTAAAGAGAGAAATAGATACCTTCGAATATCAGTTCTATGCTAGTGAGAAGAAAGTACTGGAGCTGACGAAACGACTCCACGAAGAATAAATCCTTAACGCATATGTCAACATAAAGAGGAAGCGTCCATGGGAGACTTGATTTATATTTTTTCTATTTTGTAACTCTTTTTATTAAAAGCAATTATAATTCGAGCTATTTACTAAAATTTCCCTTGTTTCCTTTTGTTTAAACAAATTTAAATCCCGTAACGATCCTTGAAAACATTGCATCTACATTTCATGCACCATTACATAACAGGTTTTCCCATACAGGTTTTCTCATCTTCTTGATGTTTATTTTAGTAAAAGATGGCTCTTGAACAAACTGTTAAGGAACTCCAAGCTCAGAATGCCCAATTATAGGAGACTCTCCTGAACCTGGCTCAAGGACAGAAAGATATGATGGTGCTCATCGCCAAAAAGAAGAAGACTCGAGGGTCCTTCTAAACCAGTGCAAACTGCTTATATCACCTCTAATGAAGATGACAACCAAGAGGAGGATGGTAGAAGTGTCAGGGCTGATGGTGGAAGAAACCTTAGTTTTGGGAATATGCCTTAGGATAAAGACTATTCTGATGAACAGTATCCTCCTGTGAATGACAGATACAAACAACTAGAAGATTGCCTCAAGGCAATGGAAATCCAAAAGGTACCTGGATTGGATTTCAGAGAGTTGGGTCTTATTCCGGAGGTAGTTATCCCTCACAAGTTCAAGGTCCCTGCTTTTGCTAAATATGATGGTGTGTCTTGTCTGAAACTTCATCTGCGATCTTATGTTCGGAATATCCAACCCTATACAACTGATAGAAAGTTATGGGTTCACTTCTTTCAAGAAAGTTTATATGGTACACAACTCAACTGGTTCTATTATCTGGAAGGAACCAACATTCATACTTGGGAAGACTTGGCTGATGCTTTTTACAAGCAGTATCAATATAATGCTAACCTTGCACCAACTTGCGTACAATTACAAAACATGACTATGGGTTCAAATGAAGGGTTTAAAGAATATGCCTAGAAGTGGAGAGAATTAGCTGGAAGGGTGCAACCTCCCTTGTCTGACCGGGAGCTAGTTGATATGTTCATGGACACTCTAACTGGTTCATTCTTTAATCATCTGATTGGGAGTTCTTCATCTGGTTTTACTGACCTGATCCTAACTGGAGAACAGGTCGAAAGTGGTATTAAGAGCGGAAAAATTCAAGTGGTTGCATCTTTAGATACTGTGAAGAAGACATTCAATGGTAAGAAGGAGACCAATGTTATTTATGGCCATAAGGGTCGTGGTAAGAATAACCGCAATTAGTCTGTGGGAGCGGTATTGATTTCTAATCCTGCATCTGTTCAACAACAACAACAACAAGGCAATAGGCCTAGGTCAGACGCTCCAGGAAGGCAATTTACCAAGATTAATATGCCATTGTCTTAGGCGTTACAACATTTACTAAAAGCGGATCTGATTACATTGAGGGATTCTCCTCAGAACCCTAACACCTCATATCCTAAGTACAATCCGAACGCGAGATGCGCCTACTGTTCCAACAATTATGGGCACGACACCAACAACTGTTGGACCCTGAAGAACAAAATTCAAGACATGGTTGACAATAAGGAAATTTAGTTTGATCCTACGAAGACCCGAATGTAATGACTACACCTATGCCAAAGCATGACAAAGACATAAGTTCAATTGGTGATGTTCTTTATGTTGCTTCTATAAGTGAATTGGTTACTCCTCTACCAATAATCAAGTAGAATCTGCTGCAGGCCGGTTTATTTCCTGACTATATTGAAACATGTTACTGTTGCGCAACCCAACCCAATGGCTGCAATTTACTTAAGGAAAGCATTCAACTCCTAATGGACAATCATATAATTCTGATCGAGAAGGTTCTGTCTGCTGATAATCTATGTCAAGACTTATCTGTAATTTCTGGCCCTTTTTTAAGGATCACCTCCAAAGGTCCTGTAAGGATTACTGCCAATCCGAAAGCTGCTTTGCTAGTCATCACTACACCTGGACCTATCCCATATTATTCGGATAAAGCTATTCCTTGGAACTATGTGTAGCGGTAGAAATGTTCAAGACTAAGCCATTGGATTGACTAGACTTTATACAAATCAAAATAAAAATCGCCACCGCGCTTTATTGTTTCCAAAGGAATGGGAAAAGAGCGAATAAGCCAAAAAAAAGAGGGGGAAAGATTCAAGTTAAGGGGGTTGGTTATGAAAAGGGAAAGTATTATCACCCTAAACATGTACGGTACTCCGCAGGAGCCTCTTTGTAAAATCTGTATATTTTGGATATAAAAAATAGATGGTGGAGGTGAGAAAAGAAATATATTTATTTTATAATTTTTGCACCAGCCGCGGTTGTGAACCTTTAGTGCCTACATACAACCTTTTCGTGCAATAGGAGATCAGGGTACATGTAGTTCCTCTTTCAAAAATTTAAAACCCAAATGTGTTGGTTAATTTTATGAGATAAAACATCATCATCATTGTCCGTGTGGAAAACACACCCACTACCCACAATCATGAGAAAGGAGAATTTGCATCATCTCAAAGTGGAGGATATAGCTTGTATTTCAAAATCAACAATGCCTCACTCAACACCCAAGTGGAAAATATCTCTCTTCACTACATATTGTAGAAGTATAGTCGTTTGCATCACTACAAGGATTGACAAGAGTTTAATCTTTTAAGAAAAGTTTTAAAGGTAAAAAGCCAAAGTGGCAAAATGGTTTGAAATGAGATTGATTGACTTTTAGTCTTCTCACAAAAAAATGTAAAGGTATTATTAAGTTGATTAGATTTTATATATGAAAATGTTTTTTGAAAATGCATGGTCATAATTCGAAGTTTATTATGAAAATGGTTCCAGTTTAAAACAAGAAGAGTTTTCAAAAGGAGGAAGAAGATTTTTGAAATTAAAGAAGATGGGAGGAGAAGAAGGGACTATCCTAAAGCACAAGGTAAAAGCTAGAGATAAGAACCATCTAACCAACAAGAAGCCAAAACTTGACATTATGAGCCAAGACAAAATTCCCATTCCTTGGATTGAAACCAATTAAGCAAAGAAATACTAGACCTCTTGAGAGAACCAAACTTCAAGTGTATTAAGTCTTCATAAAAATTGGGCAGAGTAACGGTTGTATACGGGTGAATTCTAGATTACAAACAAAAGGTGTAGTCACAAAAACCTGCACACAAAAACAAACAAACAACCCAATGTCTGGAGGTAAACCTCAAGAACTCCAGACAAAATAATCAGATAAGATCACAAGGTCTCCAAGATAGGCCAAGGTTTCTAATCCTAAGTCCATGAAAAAGTCCCATGCTCCATAATGCCAAAGATAGTAACCAAATAGTCCAAGTACCATTAAAGATTTTTTAGGGTTTATGTTGATTATTAAGTATCTTAAGAAAGGAAAAGAAAAGCTCAAGTGAGCAAAGTAAAAATGACAAGAAAAGATGAAAATGACATGAAATGTAAATGCTAAAAGTAAATAGTACATAAAGCATAAAAAAGAATAAAAGCATAAGGTAAGACAAGTCAATAATTAGTGGTTAGTTGGATGACCATCTTGAAGCTTGCATTTGGAAATCATTAGAGGATTGGTAGAACAAAAGCCTCCACACAACAAGTTGCATTTGCTTTTTGTCAAGTATATCATTCATTTGGAATTCTCACAAGTACAATTTTAATGATCAACGATGTTTAAGTAATCCGCGTTGACCAAAAGTGTTGTAGATCCATTAGAGGATTGGTAGAACCAAAGCCTCCACACAATGAATCTCAAGGTTATTGGATCAAAGAGATCAAATTAACATACTTGGACTTACAATCATCAGTTTGGGCCACGAATGATCATTTATTCGAATCGGGACAAAATTTAGCGCTATGTTAAGCAATCGTAAGTGAACTTATATAGAAGTCGCACCTATTTTGAGGCCGGTCAATAGAAATCTATGCACCATTTGTTTTGAGACATGATATAGAGATCATGCTCCAACAACATTTAGTGCAATAAGAAAGGGATGAGATGAAGAGGGATGGGGAAAAAATATACAAACCACTTTTGAATTAAATTTTAATCAAACTATTATTAAAATCATTCATCCATTTTTTATGGAGTTAAACTCAACACCATGGATCCAATGATGTTAAAAAAAGTTCATGATCCAAAATCTAACCCAAGATCAGCCGGAAAATAATCACAAAATAATATCACATTTAATATACACAAAAAAGGATTTTAAAAAATGTTTTAAAAATAGAAAATAATGATAAAAATATCAACTATGTTCAAATTAATCAAGAAATAAAAAGTAAGACCATAGAAAAATAAGAAAAAGGCTCAAATAATTTTTACAAATTTTTTAGTAATTTTTTAAACCCAGAAACAATTTTTAAAATTAAAATAAATGGGTAAAATAAACAAAAAATGATAAAAAATAAGGTCACCAATATTTGCCACAATATCATTGGATTATTCCATAACTTTTTCAGAATTTTAAAATGTATAAAAAATATTTTTAAACATTTAAAACAAATCAAATAAGTGTAAAATTTATAAAAAATACCAAAACACAAAATTAAATTGTGAAAAAATAAAAATTAGAAAGAGAATAGTCAAAAATATTTTTCATAATTTTTTCAAAATTTTTAGACTAAAAATGAATTTTCTATGATTTTTTGAAATTTAAAACAATTAAAATATAAAAATCAGAAAAAGAAAATAAAAGTAAAATATGTGGACCATTGGATGAGAGTCAAAACACGTTAGTAATCAAATCCAAGGGATCTGGCGTGCTGTGCATATCATGGTCATTAGTGAATATTGTACAAAATCATTAATTAAATCAGGATTTCAAAAATACAGATGGCGCGCCTTCATTGGTTGGAAGATGACACGTTGGTCATCTTCAACCTCCAGCCACCACGAATTGCAGGTCTCTCAAACTGTAAAATCAGAAGCTCAGACCTATGCCATTCGCTTCATCTCTTCAAGACGAAGACAACCACACCCTCGCGCCAAATTTATATAAGTTGTAGCTCAAGCAATTTGGAAGGAAAGTTTTGAAAAGGGATTTGAAATTTCATGGTCAAAACGTATTTCCAGTAAAAGGTAAGTGTTGTGACTAGAACCAAGGCAATGAGAGAAACACAATGATATCAGAGTTTTGAAGAATTGATGAAGGAATCTACCTATTGAAGTTGAGTTGCAGAGCTCTGAAATTGGACTTCTATGGAGCAGTTTAGGGCACGATTCTTGAATGTAATTATGTCGTTAGTTTCAGGGAAGATCAAGGAAGGTGAATTAATGGAAAAATTGGATTGAAAAAGGCTCAAGAATGGATTTTGAAGTTACAGAAAATTGAGTTATGAAGCAAGTTTGGCAGGGTGATTTTGGCTATCCAAGCTTTTTTAAATTGAATGGGATAGTTCATTTATTTATAAGAGAAGCGAATGGGATCAAAAGGAAGAGTTAATGATGCGTTTTGGAGGGAATTCGTGCAAACCTGATGCACGAGTGGAGTGTGATACAAACTTCGTCAAAACTCCTCCAGTTCTTGCATTTTGATGTGCTAAACAAATCTGGAACTTCACTAAACATGTTTAGAGGCAAAAACGCGTGGAAAACTTGTGATTAGAGGCCTATTATGCATTTCAAAAATTCTGACTTGGTGAGAAATTCAATTTCAAAGTGCCAACTTCTGACCAATGGCATTTTCAACTCAAGGGGTCTTAGGGCATGATTCTTGATGCTTTAGAAGTATGAGGTTACAAGCTTTGCAATGGAAAAAGAATGGAGTTAAATGGCTACTTGATATGAAAGTTACATTGAGTCAAAGTTGAAGAAAAATGGTTGACTTTCCATACTTAGAAATATTTCAAATTCTTCTTCAAAAATGACCTATAATATTTTGCATCCAAACATGGCCTTCCACTTGAAATTTGCCCTTGACCAAAAAATATGGAATGAAGTAGATCTCTTGAATGACATTTTGAAACTTGAACCACTCAAAATCTCCAAAAAATGAGCAAGTTATGACTTGTTGAAGTTGGCCAAAAATCATGAAATGACCTATAATCTTTTGCATATTTAAGGCAACCTCCATCCATTTTCCCACTCTGCACATAAAAGAAGGCATAAAGTTCACATCTTAAAGATCATTAAGGAAAAAAATGGACTCAAGGTGATGAAAATTGACCTAATTATGATCATTTGAAGTTACTTATGTAAAATTGTGGATTCATTTGGATGACTTGTAATCTTTCTTCTTCACCAAGTTTCTTCCACAAGAAAACTCCTTAGAACTTTTGAAGTGATTTGTTGATAACCCTTTAAAGAGAAGGATGTCTTTGGAATCACTCAAAAATACCAAAAGGTGAGAAAGATATAATCCTTTTAAGTTCAAAACCCTGGCTTCTAGATAAAGAGAATTCCTTGAGGAACTTTGACAAGTTTGAACAAACTTCTTGTACCAATATTCTTGCTTTGTGAATAGAAGTTGTTGAGGATGATAATGAGAACTCTTATCCACCACAACCACTTACATATCTTGAATTTTGAGAGAAATATGCTCTTGTGACCAATAGGAACAAGGCCTTGTCCAAACATGACAACTTCTCCAATCAACCCCTTGTAGTTTTGAGTCAAATCTAATAACCTTGAAATGTGATGAATCAAAGCAACCTTGCCATGCCAATTCTCCCAAAACCAATCCAATGGTGTGGTTTTAACTTCTCAAGCTATATTGACTAGGGCATGGAAATAAACTCATGAACCCATGGAGTAACTTGTTAAATCTCATTGCCCTTGCATACATGGATAACAAGCAAGACAAGCCAACATTGTATTTTATTAGTTAAGTGAAGAAAGCAAAACAATATTCATGATCACAAAAGGAACATAAGTCAAGGTGCTTGGTAATCCCTCAAAAGGAGCAAAACACAAAGTAGGGAGGGGAACCAAGAATCCTAGTGTGATCTTGTTGTGAGTGAATAAACATGGTATGATGAAGGGATCTTAGGGGCAAAAATTAGGGTACAACAGCTACCCTTATTTAAGTTTCTTCTATCCGGAGATACAAAGGTTAAAAATCTTCATGTCGACGCGATCGAAGATACTTAAATATAAAACAAACCCTATTTTTGGCCCTAAGATACCATGCAAATGCTTATGATCATGAATGCATATGAACAGGACCAAAGAGACGCAAAAATAATACTGGGGATGTAACAATATTAAAGAAACAAAGGAGCACCCCCACCAGGAAAATAAATCACTGGTGGGCCCAGAGAACTGAATCAGAGAGGATGGTAGGATGGTCAAAGGACACACCAACTTCTACTGAAGGCGAATCTACCAACGTTTACTGAAGGCAGAGAGAAAGATAACAAACATCGACGTTCACTATCGATGGTCTACCAAATTTCAATGAAGGTAGAAAGAGAAAATATCATATCACCTCCGTTCACTAACGATGAACTACCAACGTTCACTGCGGATAGCAAAAAGATAACAAACACTAACGTTCACTGCCGATGGTCTACCAACTTTCACTGAAGGTAGAAAGAGAATATATCATATCATCGCCGTTCACTGACGATGAACTACCAACATTCACTGAGGGTAGCAAAAAGATAACAAACACCAACGTTCACTTCCGATGGTCTACCAACTTTCACTGAAGGTAGAAATAGAAAATATGATACCACCGACGTTCACTGACGATGAACTACCAACGTTCAGTGAGGGTAGCAAAAAGATAACAAACACCGACGTTCACTATCGATGGTCTACCAACTTTCACTGAAGGTAGAAAGAGAATATATTATATCACT
This sequence comes from Vicia faba, assembly GCA_948472305.1. Lineage (NCBI taxonomy): Eukaryota > Viridiplantae > Streptophyta > Magnoliopsida > Fabales > Fabaceae > Vicia > Vicia faba. Next base: position 51,187,782 of record OX451739.1, on the reverse strand, counting down.
TCCGTTCACTGACGATGAACTACCAACGTTCACTGAGGGTAGCAAAAAGATAACAAACACCGACGTTCACTGCCGATGGTCTACCAACTTTCATTGAAGGTAGAAAGAGAATATATCATATCACCGCCGTTCACTGACGATAAACTACCAATGTTCACTGAGGGTAGCAAAAAGATGACAAGTTTCCCCATGATTCTGGTGTTTCGCCTAGAACGGGTCTCAACTTCTTCTTTAACCAAGGCACTCTGCCTGGAAAGGATAATACATAAGTTTTCTCAAATAAAGAGAACTTGCTATTTATTGTCACGGAGGGTTGTAAAAAGAGATGAATTTTTGGGAAGGAGGTATGACTTCCTGGGGAGATGCCATGATACTCTTGCTGAGGGGATAAAGTCTTCTTGTGCAAAATAAATGCACCAACCAAAGCTTCGAGTTTTTCAGGATTCTAAAGTAAATAATATTGTCGGGGGACCACAGATCCAAACCAGAAATAAACTGGAATTAAACAGTCAACCAGAATACATCCTTTGAGAAATAAACTCAAGAGGGAAAACAAGATCCATCCAAACAAGGAACTGTACCAGAAGGCTAAGGCAGAAATCTTCTATGAGGGACAACTCATTAGGGAAATTGAAATAATATACGTTTTCTGCTTAAGTCCAACACTCTGTTGAAGAGAGGACAATGTAAATCTGCAAAATAGGGTAATATGTCAACAAAAATATTAACATGTGTCGATGAACAATGACTTGTCAACTTTAGCTATGCATGATGCATGTATGAATGTATGAGTGTTATCGTGTGCATGCTGACAAAATAGATGCACAACATGGGGAACAACCAGGCAAAACTCCCTCAGGAACTAACAACACTCGGCTAAGCTTCAACCAAGATAATCATTCCAAGAAAGGTAAAGGCCAGCTGCGGAAACCAAACCTACTACCTGCTTTTAACTTTACTGAGGAGAAACATAATCCGGAGGTAGCCAAATCAAACAGATACCGGGGTAGAATATCCTTCTTCAGGCTTCATCGGGGAAACTAGTGTTTCTCAAAAGTAATATGCCTACTAGAGATTGCAAGACCAGTCTCAAATAAAGAAGACTGACACTGATACATCCAAACATTCACTGGGGAATTCAGACCCACTTCACTGGAGGAAATGTGGATTCACATCATGAAAACTCAGAAAAAGGAGAAATGAATCCCAACTTGACCGAGGATACCATAATCATAAGCCTCGCGTGGCAAAACATCCTGAGTAGACATTCCAGAGGGGAACAAAAGCTTCTCAAAACATCCGGAGTTTTTCCATTCCTGGGATCACCATTTTTGTTGTCATTGTTTCATCAAAAATCTCAAAGTAAAAGTAAATTGTAAAAATCTTTTTTTTTTTTGAAAAATCAATTTTGTTAGTTAATCTCTTTGCTTTGAAAGTTATTATCAGTAATAAATGGAGTCTTTCCAAGCTAAATAACATAGGAAATACAAAGAATTGGGTAAAAGCTCGACTTTCATTAATAGAATGGTAGTCTGCGAATGGCGAGATACCATAGATAATTACAAAGTTTGGTAAATGGTAATACATAATGGAAAAGATACATTGAGATACAATGACCACTATCCCCCCTAACAACTTTTTAAATCCTGAGCAGCAGCTTTTGTTGAAGTATGGTGAGGATCCAAGAAGATTGTTGCTTCAATAATCAAGTCTTGTCTGACGTAGTTACTTGCCAAGGAAATCTCTAACTTTTGCCTAAGCTGCCCTTGCGGGTTTTCAACTTAGCAGGAAATTTATTCTGTTTATGTCTCTAAGTTTTGCGTAGACCGCCCTTTCGGGTTTTCGGCCTACCGAGACGCTCCTTTTTTGCCTAAGCTTCCCTTTCGGGTTTTCAACTTAGCGAGTTGTTCTTTTATTTCTTTAGGCAAAGTATTTCTTGATTGCGTCAGCATTCATGGGACGTGGGAACTCCTCGCCATCCATATTTTCAAGAATTAATGCACCACCAGAGAAGGCTTTCTTGACAACATACGGGCCTTCAAAATTGGGAGTCCACTTGCCCCTAGAATCAGTGTTGAAAGACATGATCTTCCTGAGCACGAGGTTGCCTTCTCTGAATTCATGAGGTTTGACCTTTTTATCAAAAGCTTTCTTCATTCTTTTTTGATATAACTGGCCATGACACAAGGCGGTCATCCTCTTCTCCTCAATCAAATTCAATTGGTCAAACCTGTTCTGAACCCATTCAGCTTCCATCAGCTTGGTTTCCATTATCACACGCAACGAGGGAATCTCTACCTCGACCGGGAGTACAACTTCCATTCCATACACTAGGGAGAATGGGGTTGCTCCTGTTGAAGTGCGGACACATGTTCGATATCCATGCAAAGAAAAAGGGAGCATTTCATGCCAATCCTTATAAGTAATTACCATCTTCTGGATAATTCTCTTGATATTCTTATTAGCAGCTTCAACAACCCCATTCATCTTTGGCCTGTATGGAGATGAATTGTGATGGACAATCTTGAATTCTTCACACAGTTCTGTCATCATCTTGTTGTTCAAATTTGAGCCATTGTCAGTGATGATTCTGCTCAGCACACCATTCCGGCATATAAGATTATTCTTAATGAAGCGCACAACCACCTGCTTAGTAACATTGGCATATGAAGCAACCTCCACCCACTTGGTGAAGTAATCAATTGCTACCAAGATAAAACGGCGCCCATTCGAAGCTTTGGGTTCTATCATCCCAATCATGTCAATACCCCACATAGAGAAAGGCCATGGGGAGGAAATCACATTGAGAAGCGTCGGAGGAACATGGACCTTGTCTGCATAAATCTGGCATTTATGGCACTTCTTTGAAAATTTGTAACAGTTAGATTCCATTGTCAGCCAATAATAATCTACCCTTAGCATCTTTTTAGCTAAGGAATGTCCATTGGCATGAGTGCCAAATGAACCTTCATGAATCTCATGCATCAACATGTCTGCTTCGTGTCTATCCATGCATCTGAGCAAGACCATGTCATAATTTCTCTTGTATAACACATTTTCACTGAGGAAGAAACTGCCTGCCAATCTTCTCAGTGTTTTTCTATCTTTCTTCGATGCATCAATCGGGTATTCTTGAGTCTGAAGAAAATGCTTGATATCATAATACCAAGGTTTTTTATCTGCTACCTCCTCTGTTGTAAACACATGAGCGAGCCTATCCAGCCGTCAAACCGTGTGATACGGTGGGAGAACTGACTTGAGGTTTTGCGTTTGTGTTTGCAAATGTTTCTATTTAGCAAGAGTTGCCACCTACTTTTTATTTTATCCAAAGGAAAGGTCAAAAATCCCAGGAAAGACCTTTGAGATGTTTTCTTAGGTTCAGGGGGTAGATTATGAAAAGGGAAGGTGCAAGCACCCTTTTCATCCATGGTTATCCATGGGCTCTTAGTTACTTGTTTAGATCACTTACTTTTGCTATTCAATTGTTTGAAATGGTGCTTTGTGTGTGGTTTTGAAAATGTTTTGAAAAGAGGCCATTGTTGTGGCAACCTTTGTAATGATTCTTGTTTGAATATATACAAAGGTGTTTGTCTTTTGAAAAGATGTTTCAATGTTTGAAAGTTTATTTTGGGAGATGTTTAAGATTGTGTTGTGAGGTGTGTTTGAAAATAGCAAGGATGTTTTGCAAGTTTTGATCAAGTAACTAAGAGTTGTCTACCCTATTTACTCAAAGATCTTTCCTACACATTTTTAACCCTTTTGACAGTGTTTGTTTTACCATTGCATTTGGTAAACAACCTTGTATTTGGATGTTAAATGGGACAGGCGCGGGTCATCGTATTGACCATGATAGCAATTATGCTAAGTATCTTTAGCAAATTTTTGAGGGACTAGATCATTTTGTATAGGAAACCAAGATAGCGTCATTGAGGGACTATGATCTTTTTGTTTTGTTTTTGTTTTGCCAAGATACTCAACATGCATACCATGGCCATTTTGAAGGCAACAAGTGGATGAAACCCTAGGGGTGCATGTGTGCATTGTGTTATCATTTTCATGCATTTTAAGTCTTGTATTAGGTCTAACTATTTGTTTTGATTTTGGATATTGCATACAATCCCTAATCTCTATCATGGCATATTTGAAAGCTATAAAGTGCGTAAAGTAAATCTACGCTATTACAACATTGATATGGGGAGGGGGATACAAATTTGAATGGGGAGTATTTGCAAGAAAATAAAACCCTAAGATTAGCTATTACATCCAAATTGAATTAATTGTGCAAATAAATAAATGGGCAAATATTTAAATGGACAATTAAATAAATATGCAATATATTATAAATATGCAAAAAAAATTAAAAATATGCAAAAAAAAGTTTTTGTTTATTTTTATGTTTGTAAAAGAATAATATTTAATGTGTAAAAAAAATAAGAAAATAAAATATTATTTTTATTAAGGGTGGAAACCCTAATTTTTTTTAAGAAAGTATATATATATTAATTATATTATTTATGTACAATAAAATAAAATAATAAAATATATACAAATGTCAAAAAATAAAAATATATTAGAAAAAATATTATTTAAGTATGTAAATAATAAAAAATAAAAATATAATATTTTTATGAATTATTTTCAAGTTTTTATTAAAGAAAATAAAAGTATGTTATTTAATAATTATTTTTATGTTAGAAAAAATAATAAAAAATACAAAATAAAATGTGAAAATATATGAAAATGTTTTTGGTAATTTTTTATGTTTAGAAAAAATAAAATAAAATCAGAAATGAAAAAGAAATAGAAAAATATAAAAAAAAATAAAACAATGGGCCAAGGGGGTGTGAGAAGCAAGTCAGGGGTGCAAAAAGCAGGGAATAGGCAGGCCCAACCCAACTACTTCATCTTCAACCTTCGTTCAAACAAAAACGCGCGTTCTGAGTTCAACTTCGTATCTCCTGTTTCAGTGCTTAAAAACAAAAACTTGTAACATGAAAATTGTAAAGCATAATCACACGGTTCCAACCATATAAAGAACTTAATCTAACTCTCAAAGACCAGAGAGAATTTCTTTGGCCCTAATTTCTAACCTAACTTTTTCAGAAAGTTCATCAATCAAATTCTCTCAGCACATTTAACTTAAATGAAATCTATGCATATGTACAGCTTAAGGGCTATGAGTATTACATTTTTATTCACAAACCTAAGCCTAATGATTCCTAAATAGAGAGATAGAAAGTTGGAAAATACCTGTTTCAGTTGAACTCGAATATGGCAATGCTGGGGTTTTCAGTGAGGCCTGAGATGTTTGTGAGCTTGCTTAAACTTCCTCTGACCTTCCCCAATGCTTTGTTTGCTTTGAGCTTGCTTGAATAAGCCTGTAGAAGTCAACCTGCACAAGCTGAAATCAGAAATGGTGAAGCTTGCAAATGGAGTTACAGTCAATGGCTAATGATTGGGATAACTTAGATGGGTTATATGGAATGTATTGGAAGAGGTTTGAGGCAAAACGCACGAGTGGTTTATGATTTGGAAACAAAAATGCAGAAACTGCCCTGTTTTGCAAGAAGAAGGTGTTTTTGTGTTTTTGAAGGCTTGAGGGTTTGATAGCTCGTGCTTCTGGCTCAAGGCAATATGCAAAAGTTGTTTCAAATGCTTACAAACTTGGTTCTCATCAGATTTCAAAGATATGGATCTTTTGCAAGTTTACTTGGTTTTGAAGTAAAAGTGTGAAGTGATACAAGACAGGCCTGTACAGGCTATCTTCAAGCATGCACAAGATGGTTGTACCTTTGCCTAATTTTATGGAACTTGTTTGCTGCAAAGAGAGGGGTTCAAGGCTCAAGGGAAGCAAGTTGAGATAAAGTTGCCTTTATAAAAATGGCATAGTTAGCTTTTTGCCAAAAATAGATTAAACCCTTGTGTAAACTTCCAATAATCAGAATAATGCCTTAAACCAATGAGTTTGCATTCAATTTTTGAGTGTGGAAGGGTTTAGAGACCTATATTCAAGTACAAGCAAAGTTGGACAGATTTTGCAACTTGTGTCAACATGAAAATGCCATGGATCAAAAGTGAGTTTTTGCCAAATTCAAACCTTCGATTCTCCCTAACCATAAATGATTTTGGGGAGTTCTTGGACATTTTAGAAATATTGTAACATGCTCTATAATCCATCTTTGAAATTAATTTTGAGATTCCAAGTGGAACTAGGTGAAAAATTTCCATGAAGATAGGTCAAAATCCTGCCTAAACTAGGGCAAAATTTCACAAAGTTAAAAGTTTCATGGACCCTTGTTCCAAAAATCATAACTTGAGATCCAGCCTTCTTTTGGGAAAACTTTGTGAATCAAAGTTTTATATTTTGTGGAGGAATACAACTTTCATGTTATAAGTTTTGTTTGAATCCAATTGCATCATAGTGAAAATGTTGGGCAAAGTTGGGGAAAAAATAAGAAAATTTCATAACTTAGAAAAATTCTAAGTTATGAAAATTTTTCAACCTTAAACCCTAATTTGCAAAATTAGGTTTCTTGATGAAAAAATTCATGTTTTGACTCATCTTGATGAAAAATGACCCTTGGCACTTGATTTTGACCAAAAAGTCAAAGTTTGACTTTTCAGTGTACAAATGATTTTTGATTAGTTGACTCGAAAATTCAGCTGTCAATCCAATGCATTTGAGATCTTTTGAACCTTGTGAATAGGTCAAGATGATGTCAATGAGTCCTTGACACCATACTTGAACCCAATTTTCCATTGGCTAGGTGAAAAATCAGAAATTGCCCTTATACAGTCAAAACCCTATAAATGACCATTTTACCCTTTTGATGATCTGATCAAATTTCTTGAGGAGTTGTGGTCCAAACTTGATAAAATGGTTCATATGAGTCTATAACGTTGATGTGGATCAAACATTATGAGGTTTGACTGTTAATTGGCCACAATTGACTTTTTCCCCAATACAGCTGATTTTTAGGTCAACTGTCCAATTGACCGGGCAAAAATTTAATTCAAGGCTTGAAACTTGGTATGAGCAATCTTATAAGTTTAACATGAAGCATGAAAGTCACATTGAGCATTAGAAGTACAAAATTCCTTGTGCAAACTCAAACCCTAATTTAGGTCAACAGTGCAAGGAGATGTCTTGAGCAGAGAAAACCCTAGCTTGGTCTTGAGTTCAAAGAGTCTTGTGAGGAGAAATCTTGATAAAATGAGAGGGCAAATTTTGGGCTACAACAACTACCCATGTTCAATCTTCTTGAACCTGAAGAGTTATATTGGCGAGTTTGCCTTTCGTGACTTGAAGGTAAAAGAGGATTGGACACTAAAGTGCCCATAAATTTGCACTCGTCAGAGTATAGTTGAGGGAAGGGGCTTAAAGATGCCATTTGGAATATGTGACAGAATCTTATCGGAGATGGGCTTAAAGATTCCATTCAAGAAAATTGATCGCATAAGAGATTCCTTTGCGAGAGCCCGTATACCTGTTGTTGAGGAGGGCTATGCCGGGGAATGCTGGTCTCTGTCGTGGTAGAAACAGAACTTTAGCCGTCTGTTATTTCACTGGGGAATCATCTCTTGGTTGAAGAGGTGAAAATGAACTACTATCTGGTCATGCTCTAGGCTTTAGAAGGAATTAAAATGTTATCCGGTCACCTTCGGGCTTCAAAGTAATTGGCCGAGTAAACTGTTATTTTGTCAAAATACAAGCTTCACGGTGTACCTTACTATTATCTGGTCAAAATCCAGGCTTCACAGTCTTGTATTTCTATCTGGTCAACATCCAGGCTTCACGATACCTTACTTCCTATCTGGTCAACATCCAGGCTTCAGAAGGAAATCAAATGGTTATCCGGTCGCCTCCGAGTTTCCCTTTGATTTTGGGGCCTACTAATATCCGGTTGAATCTGGGTTTCAAAGTAATTGGCCGAGTAAACTATTATTTTGTCAAAATCCAAGCTTCACAGTATACTTTACTGTTATCTGGTCAAAATCCAGGCTTCACAGTCTTGTATTGCTATCTGGTCAACATCCAGGCTTCATGATACCTTACTTCCTATCTGGTCAACATCCAGGCTTCAGAAGGAAATCAAATGGTTATTCGGTCGCCTCTGAGTTTCCCTTTGATTTTGGGGCTACTAATATTCGGTTGAATTCGGGTTTCAAAGTAATTGGCCGAGTAAACTGTTATTTGGTCAAAATCCAAGCTTCACAGTATACTTTACTGTTATCTGGTCAAAATCTAGGCTTCACAGTCTTGTATTACTATCTGGTTAACATCCAGGCTTCACGATACCTTACTTCCTATCTGGTCAACATCCAGGCTTCAGAAGGAAATCAAATGGTTATCCGGTCGCCTCCGGGTTTCCCTTTGATTTTGGGGCCTACTAATATCCGGTTGAATCCGGGTTTCAAAGTAATTGGCCGAGTAAACTGTTATTTCATCAAAATCCAAGCTTCACAATATACTTTACTGTTATCTGGTCAAAATCCAGGCTTCACAGTCTTATACTGCTATCTGGTTAACATCCAGGCTTCACAAAAACTTGCAGGGGATTCAACTATTTTTCGGTCGATCTCCGGGTTTCAGTATAGTCAAGATATTATCTGGTCGAATCCAGGCTTCATAATTGGAATAGGAGTCTGCATATTGACTTAAATAAGCAGATAGGAAAGCATCTGTGTCTGGAGCATCTCTAAGCCGTTTTCTGAGCTTTCAATATCTGTTTTAGATAACTGTTAATTTTATCCTGAAAAGGGAAAAAAGTTAACTGAAACACAAAGTTATGTTGCATGAAATGTATGATGCAATAAGATGTGTTTCATAAATGTTTATGATATGTGAATGTAATGTATGAGCATATAAGTTAATTCACTGTCTTGCTGAGGAAAATAAATCCTGGATAGCTGGAGATAATAAAATCTTTGACTACTGTCGGGGAAAATCCTGGACCACTGTTGGAGATTCAAAATCTTTGACAACCTCTGTGGGGAGAGGCCATACTACTGGGGAGAACGGGAGTTTGGGTTGTATGCCAATATACTGGGGACTTTAATAATGAGAATCTCCGTTCTGCTGGGGGTATCAGGGGAAAACTGAATGGTTTCTGATGGGGATTCAAAGGTTGAAGGTTCTGGACTTCGTTGGGGAACAAAGTTTCATCTTTGCTGAGGGTCTGTAGTTCAAAGTTTTCGGCTCCGTTGGGGATTGGGAGTTTGAAAACTCAACTCTGATGGGGATTTTGAAACTTAACTCCACTGGGGATATGTGTTTCAAGGTTTTAGCTCCGCTGAGGATTTGGATGATGTACTGTAGGGGATTTTCTCCTGGAATAGCCTAAAGACGTTTTCCCATACTTTCAATCTGTCAGTAATTATTCTTTCTCATTTCGTTCATTTGTAACCGGTGATTATATTCAAATGCATATGCTTATTTAATAAACCATTGGACATTTTCAAATAAAACACAAGTGTAAAAAAGAAAGAAAAGGGAAATAATTTTTTGCACTTTGAAGTATCTTTGTATTAACTTTGTGTAAGTATTTTGTACAAAGGAGACAGACATCCTAGTAAGATAATGTTGTCATAAAAAATGAGAAAAAATTATACAAATAAAGATGGCTATGTATAAAAATTCCATGGGGTTCCCATTCTGCTATAGCCTTTGTAACTCTGGATATCTTGTCCATTCGTTGCTTCGTTCGACGATGAATGAATTGATCAGAAACCTGGAGCTTGTCTGTGAAGAGATTGTCCTTAAAGTGATCCGACGAGACATAGTCATACGCTTTAATTCCCTAACTTTTGCCTGGACCTCCCTTTCGGGTTTTTCGTCCACCGGGAAACCCTTTTTTTCCCAAGTCTCCCTTTTGGGTTTTCAACTTGCCGGGTGTACAGATTTTTTTGTTTATCCCTGATTTTTGCCTGAACCACCCTTTCGGGTTTTTGATTCACCGGGATGCCCATTTTTTCCCAAGTCGCCCTTACGGGTTTTCAACTTGTCGGGTCGTTTATGTGTAGTATCTTTTGACTATGTCTGCATTCGCAGGGTGTGGCAGGTCATCACCGTCCATGGTGGTCAGGATCATTGCCCCACCAGAAAAGATGTTCTTGAACACAAATGGTCCTTTGTAGGTAGGAGTCCATTTTCCCCTGGGATCACTTTGCGGCAAGATGATCCGCTTGATTACAAGATCCCCGACTTGATATACATGGCGTCTGACTTTCTTGTTGAAAGCCTTGATCATTCGTTTTTGATACGTCTGACCATGGCAAACAACAGTGAGTCGCTTTTCGTCAATCAAGTTAAGTTGATCAAGCTGGGTCTGAATCCAATCGTCTTCACTCAAACCAGCATCCTTCATGATTCTCAAGGAGGGAATCTGAACCTCGATAGGTAAGACAGCTTCCATGTCGTATACCAAAGAAAAAGGTGTTGCCCCAGTTGATGTTCGTGCCGTGGAGAGAAAACGGTAACATCTCATGCCAGTCCTTGTAGGTAACTGTCATCTTTTGTATGATCTTCTTGATATTTTTATTCGCAGCTTCGACAACACCGTTCATCTTTGGCCGATAGGGAGATGAATTGTGATGTTGAATCTTGAACTGCTCGCATAGAGCGGTGATCTTGGTATTGTTCAAATTTGTACCGTTGTCAGTGATGATCCTGTCGGGGATACCACACTGGCATATGAGGTTCTGCTTGATGAAACGGGCAACCACATTCTTTGTAACGAAAGCGAAGGAAGCTGCTTCGACCCACTTGGTAAAGTAATCAATGGCCACCAGGATGAAACGGTGTCCATTGGATGTTGTAGGCTTGATCTCTCCAATCATGTCGATACCCCACATCGCAAATGGCCAAGGAGCTATTAGGACATTGAGAGGAACTGGAGGAATATGTACCTTGTCCGCATAGATTTGGCATTTGTGACAAGTACGGGAATGTTGATGACAATCAGCTTCCATGGTAGACCAGTAATAGCCTGCCCTTAGAATCTTCTTAGCCATCGTATGACCGCTTGAGTGGGTGCCAAATGTACCATTATGCAGTTCAGCCATGATCTGCTTAGTTTCAACCTTGCCCACACAACGGAGCAGGACACAATCATGATTGCACTTGTACATGATACCATTGCTCAGGAAAAACTTGGCAGAAAATCTCCTCAAGAACTTTTTGTCGTTGACTGAAGCTCCTTCAGGGTATTCTCGAGTCTCGAGATACCTTTTGACTTCGTGAAACCAAGGTCGGTCCACTACTTCTTCGATATTAATCTCGTGACAATGTGCAGGTTCGTCCATCCGCTCAATGGTGATTTGAGGAGCCTCATTATCCCAGTTAAGTTTAAACATGGATGACATTGTGGCTAGCGCATCTGCTAGCTGATTCTCTTCTCGCGGGAAGTGCTCGAAGGTGATATGCTCGAAATGTGGTAACAATGTCAGGACATGTTCTCTGTAAGGGATGAGGTTAGGGTGTTTAGTATCCCACTCTCCTTTGATTTGACTGATAACCAAAGTTGAGTCCCCAAATACAATCAAAGATTTGATTCCCAAGTCAATAGCAGCCTTGAGACCAAAGATACAAGCTTCATACTCGACCATGTTGTTGGTGCAGATGAAGTAGAGTCTAGCGGTGAAAGGTGTATGGCAACCCTCTGGAGAGATAAGTACCGCATCGATACCGTTGCCAAGTGCGTTGGAGGCACCATCAAGGTACAGAGTCCATCGGGATCCTTGTTCAGGTCCATCATACGGTCCGTTCTCTTCAATGTTGCTCAAAGTCATGATATCCTCGTCAGGAAAGTCGAACCTCATGGATTGGTAATCTTCGACAGCTTGATGGGCCAAATGATCGGCTAGCACACTCCCCTTTATAGCTTTTTGGGTTGTGTATTGTATATCATATTCAGTGAGGATCATCTGCCATCTAGCGATTCTTCCGGATAGAGCAGGCTTCTCGAAGATGTACTTGATCGGATCCATCTTAGAGATTAGTAAAGTGGTATGTGTCAACATATACTGCCTTAGCCGGCGAGCAGCCCATACCAAAGCGCAACAAGTTTTCTAGAGCAGCGAGTAGCGAGTCTCACAGTCGGTAAACTTTTTTCTAAGGTAATAAATGGCATGCTCTTTTTGGCCAGACTCGTCATATTGGCCCAGTACGCACCCCATTGAATTCTCCAGGACAGTCAGATACATGATTAACTGTCTTCCTTCGACGGGTGGCATCAAGATAGGAGGTTCCAGCAAATACTCCTTGATTTTATTGAAAGAAACTTGACAATCATCATTCCATTTAACCACCTGAGCCTTCTTCAACAACTTGAAGATTGGTTCACAGGTAGATGTTAGGTGAGAAATGAACCTTGCAATGTAGTTTAGGCGTCCTAAGAAACATGTGACCTCCTTTTCAGTGCGAGGGGCAGGCATTTCTTGTATGGCTTTGACTTTGGCAGGATCAACCTCGATGCTTTTGTTGCTGACAATGAATCCCAAGAGTTTACTGGACTTGACACTGAAAGTGCACTTGCTAGGTTTCAGTCTGAGCTTATATTCCTTTAACCCGACAAACAGCTTTTGCAGATGGTCGAGGTGTTCTTCTTCTGTTTGCGAACGGGCTATCATGTCGTCTACATAGACTTCGATCTCATGATGTATCATGTCATGAAACAAAGCTACCATGGCTCGCTGATAGGTTGCCCTGGAATTCTTCAGTCCGAATGGCATCACTTTATAGCAGAAGGTACCCCACTGCGTAACAAAGGTAGTCTTCTCCATGTCTTCGGGGGACATTTTGATCTGGTTATACCCTGAAAATCCATCCATGAAAGAAAATACCTTATGCTGAGCTGTGTTGTCAACCAAGATGTCAATGTGCGGTAGTGGAAAGTCATCTTTAGGGCTAGCCCTGTTTAAGTCTCTATAATCCACGGACATTCTCACTTTGCCGTCCTTTTTAGGCACGGTTACAATGTTAGAAACCCATTGTGGATAGGAAGTAATAGCAAGGAATCCAGCATTGAACTGCTTCATCACTTCAGCTTTAATCTTTTCGGACATGTCGGGCCTCATCCGGTGGACTTTTTGTTTAATGGTGGGCAGTCTTCTCTTGTGGGGAGACGGTGAACCACAATATCTGTATCCAGTCCCGGCATGTCTTCGTAGGACCAGGTGAAGATCTCAACATATTCATTCAACAGTTGAACTAAGCGCTCCTTGACATTTGGCTCTAGGTTGGCACCCACTTTAACCTCTCTTCTATCTTCGGAAGTACCCAAGTTGATAGTCTCTAACAACTCTTCATGGGGCATAATAGCCCTTTCTTCCTGTTGTATAAGTCTATCCAACTCTCCAGGAACTTCACAGTCTTCATCACCTTCGTATTCGGCATGATTGACCAGATCTTCAGAGTCACTGAAGGCCATAGCAAAATTGTTACCCATGGAATTCGGAGTGGATGGGTACCTGCATTTTGTGAGTGTGTGTGTGTGTAAGGGATAGCCACCTTTAAACAAATAAAATGTAAAAAGAAAAGACAATGAACACAAAAGTTTATATATGAAAACGTCCATGATTCATTAAAAATGGCATATGAAGATGAAAAATCAAGCTCTTACAAATGGACCTATGTGCCCCGGGTAAGGCACAAGGCAAAAAGAGTGTACGAATTGTTTAATAATTATTACAGACCAACATAAAATGTTCGAAATATAAATTACTGATTGATGAAAGTAATGGGAACAAAATCCTTTGCCTCCCAATTACATAGTCCTCCTTCAACGGTTGGAAAGATCCAGTCTTCAAAGTTGCTCTCATCTTCACCATCCTCCAAAGTATGAACTCCATGATGAGTGATCTTTAATGGTGGCCCTCCATCCCGGGAGCGGCACACAGCCTTCTGAGCAGAAGCAGTGAAACCCAAGCCGAACTTATTTGTCTTGAAAGGAAAATCTGGTAGCTGACCCCATACTGTGCTTCCTCCTTCCTCGATCACAGCTTTCTCATCTTTAAGGGATGACATCCGGGACACAGGTTTGGTAATGATGGGTACATAAGTCATTGTCTTGGCTACCGCAACTTCAGTAGAAACCTCTTCAAAGTGCTGAAAGGGGGTCTCGATGAAGTCACCATCTAATTCTACATAGCGGAATGAATTCAGATGGCTTATCATGTACTCCTCCTCGCCACGAACTGTCACAATTTTCCCCTGGACAGGGTACTTAAGCTTCTGATGCAGGGTAGATGTGACGACTCCAACATGATGAATCCAGGGCCTTCCTAACAATAAAGAGTAGGAAGGACGGATGTTCATGACATAAAATGTGGAGTTAAAAGTTTCCGTACCCACTTTAATCGGGATGTCCACCTCCCTGTGGACCATCCGCTTAGAACCATCAAAGGCTCTTACAATGATGTTGCTGGGCTTCAAAATTAGACCTTCACAATCTAGTATGTCCAATGCTTTCTTAGGCAAGACATTTAAAGACGATCCAGTATCGACCAGAACGTGAGCAAGAGTAGTCCCTCTGCATTCCACCGAGACATGCAGCGCGTCATTATGCTTTCTCCCCTTAGATGTTAAATCGGCATCGGAGAAGCCAAGACCATTGTCGGCTGTTAGGCTGGCTACACACTCCTGGAACTGATCCGCGGAGGTTTCTTGAGGCACGTGGGCCGTCTTCAGGAATTTGATCAGGGCTTTGGCATGAGCTTCAGAACAGAGCAATAGGGCCAGCATAGAGATTTTTGAAAGGGTTTGCCCCAGTTGTTCTACGACATTATAGTCGTTTTTCTTAATTATTTTTAAAATCTCCTCCATTTCCTTTTGAGTGGTCTCGGGGATGACCAAAGGCTGAGCCCTCGTCCTGACGGGCGCTTCTTGGATCCCCTTACCTTTATCAGCAGCAACAGCAGAGGGTACAACTACGGGAGTAACAATTTCTTCAATGACTGGAGTTCGCACAGAGATGTTGACCGGCACATGAGTAACCTTAGGAGCATTTGAGGGTCTGAAGATTGCCCTTGGAGTAGCAATCTCTGGAGAGAAAATTCTTCCGCTGCGGGTGATCTTACTCGTCCCCGCAATATTCCCTATGTCAGGAGTCTCTTCATCGGAACTTTCTTTAACTGATTCAATCTGCTTAACATCGTGGTAGAAGATCTCTCCTCCATAATTCCACGGTATTTTCTTGTTGGACTTGTATGAGATAGGCCCCGACATAGTAATCTTCAGCGGTACAATCTTTGGATCGGGTGTAATCTTAACAGGTCTTTTGGAGACCTTGGAAAGATTGGCGGAAATAGTAATTATAGCAACATCGTTGATAGGAGTTAGAGTAACAGGAGTAATGGGGGTAACAAGAGTAACATGAGTTTTCTCAAAGAGGATTTCTTGATTATCCATTAGGCGTTGGATGCCTAATTTCAACAGCGGGCAGTTGGATTGTAAGGACGAACAAAGGTAGCAATCTTTTTCACAACCCGGGAAAATCCTGGCTTTCAACAGATTCATCTTGATCATTGACAATGGAGTCATTAAGTCATCAATAGAAGCAACATAAAGATCTTCTTCAACAGCATGGACATTATGACCATGTTTTGGCATTGGGGCAGAGATCACATTAGGTTTTTCAGGGGCGTCAAACTCCACCTCTTTGGCATCTATTAAATCCTGGATCTTATTTTTTAGGGCCCAACAATTGTTGGTGTCGTGCCCTATGCTGTCTGAATGATAAGCACATTTAGCGTTGGCATGGTAAAAAGGAGAAGTTGTATTCAGATTTTATGGTGCCTCTCTCAGGGTTGTAAGGTTTAACTTCAAGAGATAGGGGAGAACCTGGGCAGTCGTCATGTTTATTTTGGTGAATTTCCTTGCAGGCCTTCCCACCCTTTGTTGGTTAGTTCTGGATTGATCATTTCTAGGTTGGTCAGCTGCAGTCTTTTGAATCATTACAGCCCCCACCGTTGGTCGGCGCTCCACTCTTCCTCGACCTCTTTGAGAGTAAACAACTGACACCTCTTTCTTAGCTGGAAAAGGTTTTTTGACGGCAGCGGAAGCAGATGTATCTTTTTGAATTTTACCACTCTTGATGCCAACTTCGACTCTTTCACCAGTCAGAATTAACTCGGTGAATCCCGCAGACGAACTCCCTATCAAGTGATTAAAGAATGGACCTGACAGGGTACCCAAAAACATATCCCCAAGCTCTCTCTCGGACAATGGTGGTTGCACCCTTCCAGCCAAGTCCCTCCATTTCTGGGCATACTCCTTAAAGCCTTCATTAGAGACCATACCCATACTCTGTAATTGAGTACGAGTAGGTGCTAAGTCCACATTATATTGATATTGTCTGTAGAAGGCAGTAGCCAAATCCTCCCAATTATGCACATCAGATCTCTCAAGATGGTAGAACCAATCCAATTGCGTACCCGATAAACTATCTTGAAAAAAGTGGACCCACAGATCCTTATCAGAAGAATGAGGTTGGATCTTTCTGACGTAAGACCGTAGGTGCATCTTCGGACAAGACAAACCATCGTATTTAGCAAATGTAGGCACCTTGAATTTAGGGGGAATCACAATCCCAGCAACCAACCCTAGCTCCTCGAAATCCAGCCCAAGTACTCTTTGTACCTCCATAGCTGCCAAACACTCTTCCAGATTCTTGTACTTGTCGTATGCAGGAGGATACTGCTACTCAGAGTAATCTTCATCCTCTTCTTCTTCTTCTTCCTCAGACTCGGAGGCCACTGCAGTTCCCTTTCCTTTACCTACCCCTTCATCATATATTGAGGGGAAATCCAGGACCCTTCTAGCTTGGTTCTCAAATCTTCTTCCCAAAGTAGCCACACCCACTCTTTTATTTTTCTTTTTCTCCTTTTCTTTTTCCTTTTCCTTTTCCTTTTCCAGCAGTGCTTTAAGATCCTCCTGACCCTTTTCCAAGGTCATGAGTAGTTGTTGGAACTGCGAATTTTGCGCTTGTAGGTCTTTGACCGTCTGCTCTATATCCATCTTGCTGAAATAAACAACAGAGAGATAAGGAAACCTGGTGTGAAGACCTACTTATGCATATGATGAATGATATGTTATTCATGTAATGCATTCAAGGATTCAGAAATTCAAATTTGTTATAAAAAAAAAAGAACGCACATCATATTAATAAGATAGAATTTGTTAGTACATAAGTGCCCCATGGGAAAAATAATACAAAATTCTAAGGTAAAAAGATGTTGCGCATCCTCTTTGGTGCGATGTAGGTGTTGAGAGTCTGCTCTTCGTGGATTCGACGAGTAAGTTCCAAAACCTTCTTCTCACTGGCGTAGAAGTTGGCTTCAAAAGTGTTCCGTTCTTCCTTGAGTTGTATCCAACTTTTTTGCAAATCCTCCAATGATGTTGGCATGTCAGGATGTAGGAGGGTGTATGGAACCTCTCCTTCCATAACAGGCTCTTGGATCATAGGAAGAATGTAAGGGTAAGGCATCATAAGACTCTGGGCGCGGGTTCGTACCAACTTGAGGTAAGGCTCAAGGGGGATGGAATTCTTGTGTCCCAGTGTCTTACTGTCCACCTTGTTGGGCATCCTCCAAGCTCAGATAAACCTTTGTCGAAGTCCTTGAGCATCATTGTCGAAGTCAAAAACCAAGTCTAGAATCAGCATGTCATGAGGGCCATCCCTTCGGGCATACCCAAATTGTCTTAGAGACAAGCATGGGTTGTAGGTAATGCCTCCCCTAATGCCAAGTAATGGGACATTAGGGAATTCCCCACAATGATCAATAATGATGACATTCTCTCTGGACCAAGAACACCAATGAACATCAGAATGTGTAAGAGTCATCAACCGTTGTGACCACCTCAAGCCTTGCTCATTCTTCAATAATGACTGGGGAAGGTGAGAAATAAACCACCTTGCTAGAAGGGGAGTACAGCACATGAGAACACCTCTTTTCCTCATTGTTCATGTGTGAAATGAGTGGAGGATGTCCCCAAGCAATGTAGGCATAGGATTCTGAGATATGAAAATCTTGACAGCATTCACATCTATAAGCTGGTCAGGGTTTGGGAACAAGACCAACCCATAGATGAGAAGTGCTACAATCTCCTCAAAAGCTTGCAGATCTAGAGGATTCCAGCAGTCTTGTGCCTTCTCAAACAGAAACTTTGCCAAGAAACCCTTGACACCACTTCTGGTTTCCCAATGACCTTTGATATCAGATGGTTGCAAGTGTAAGGCTTGAGCAACATTTTCAGGCTTTGGTTCTCTTTCCGTACCGTTGTAGGGTAGTTGATGGAGAATAGGAATCCTCAGAAGTTGAGAAAATTCCTTTAAAGTAGGCACTAGTTGGTAATCAGGAAAGGTGAAGCAGTGGTGTAGGGGGTCAAAGAACTGGAAGAGAACTTTCACCATGTCTTCTTCAATGTTAGAGTTGACCAAGTTGAGAAGTCTACCATGTCTTTCAATGAAGGGAGAATTCTCTGGAATTTTGGAAGCAAGCTCCTTGAGTTGAGGAGGGATTCTCACAAGGTTGACCTGGATTGTTTTTCTGCAGAGTGATTCCATAACCTACAAAACAGGAACAAAGATGAAGATCCAAACCCTTGAAATGGTTAGTGGATGCATATGATGCTTCATGATGTTCATGATGTATGCACAAGTATATGTACAAGCAAGTCACACAAGATCCTAGTTTCAGGCTTGCATGGGGTTTCATATGTAAGTACCCTGTTTAAGTTTAGTTGGCTCAACCTGTCCTATAAATAGTAACCGGGTTCTAAGGAGCTCAATATCACTAGATTATTTTCTGTGTTCATTGTTTCAGTTTAGCCACTTAATTGGCGACCGAAATATTCCAATAAAATAACCCTCAATGAGTGTAGTATCGAGTATCTACCAACTTCGGACTGCACCAAAGTCGGTCATCTCACTACCCCTAATAAGGCCAAGATGGTCAAGTAAAGGTTCTAAAAGTTCATTAGTGCTTCATGACATCACTCAGCGGCCCCATATTCTATTTGATTGACTCAAAGGCTACCGGTATTGTGATCGGTGGGAATGAGAACTGACCGTTTTTGGAATGTTGGTTCACGTTTTGCGTTGGTGTTCGTAAAATGTCGCGGTAAGCATGAGTCGCCACCGTCTTTTATTTTATCCAACAAGGAAAGGACAAAAGCACAAACAAAATTCCTTTTTGAGATATTTCTCGGGTTCGGGAGGTAGATTATAGAAAGGGAAGGTGTTAGCACCCTTTCTATCTGTGGTTATCCACGGGCTCTTAGGTACTTGCTCATTGTGTTTTCAAAAGTTTGCTTTTCTTTGTGTTTGTGGGTTTGAAAGAAGTTTTTGTTTGAAAGAGAGTGTAAGTGCAAAAAGTTTTATTTTGTTTTTAAAAGGAGCAAGTACTTAATAACCATCTACCTACTCAAAAAGGAATTAATTTGTACAAGTGTCCTTTAGACAGTGCTATCCCACTATTGAGGAGTAGGTAGCACCGTCGTTGGAGTTTTCGGGTCAATTCGATTAAGGGACGTGTGGTCACTAAAGCAATGTTAGGACGCCTTAGCGGTAACCCTAATGTCTTAGATCATTTTATCCGAGGCAGGCAACTTATGATCTTTGGACAAGAGGGCGACCTCTAAAACTTCTTATACTCAATGACGACGTTCGAGGCAACTAAGTGAGGCGTACCCTAAGAGTGGCATGTGGAAGTGTGTCAATTCGGTTAATTTTATCTGTACATGTTATGGGCGAGCTATGTTGATTTTAGATTAAAGATTGATCTTGCCATGCATTGCCTAGTTATCAAACATCTAACAGTTAATATTGTGCGGAAATTAAATTGCGGGAAATTAAATCTAAGCTATTACAAGGCGTCGGGTATTTACATCGCCAAAAACAACCCTTTTAATTTAAATTGCGGAAAATAAAAGAAAGCGATAAAAAAATAAAGTCCTAATTAAAAGTTATTACATACCGGAAGCAATTACAATATTGGATAAAAATAAGACGCGTGCGAGAAAATTATATCGGCGCATTTTTAGGGTTTTGACCCTTTTTTATTTAAAGAAAAGATTTTTGTTATTTTTGAATTAAATGGAAATTAGATCTAGGTTAATAATTAAATTAATTATTTAATGAAAATATTTTTGGATTTTTTTTATATTTAAGGAAATAAGATAAAATGATTAAAATTATTAAAAACCTAATATTCTAAATTTATTTTAATTTATTGCAAAAATGTTAAATGTTACACCTATTTAAAACTAAATAAATTATGTTAATATTTATTTACAAAATAAAATAGTGAAATTAATAAAAATAATATTTTTTATGTTTTCTGATTTTATGAAGAAAATTATTATTTGGTTAGTAATTAAAAAATAATAAAACAAATAACAATAAATAAAATAAGAAAATAGTGAAAGAAAATAAAAAAAAAGAAGCAAACTCAGGGGGTTTGGGCCCCAGATGGAGGGTGTGAAGAACAATTGTTTGGCCCAATTCATACAAGCCTGCATTGACTTTCCAGATTGCCCACGCGCTAGTTGACTTGGATGTATGGTGAGCCTTCAATCCTGGCCTTTGGATTTGGCCTGAAGGCCATCTGGCACGTTGATCTTTGCGAGCGCATGGTGGATCACACTTGATGAAGCACGCCTGAATACCTAGCACAAAATAATAATAAGTAATTTGGGGGACCTGGGATTCGAACCCAGGTCCCATTGCTCAAATGCCAGCGCGCTCACCAACCCAACCAACCTGCTTATTTGTTAATGAAATACATAACAAATATTATATAGAAAACATAACACTATGCCTGAAAAATAAAAAAATATGGCGCGAGTTTTAAATTGACCAGTGGGAAGAAGACACGCCTTCGTCTTCCCCATAAATCTCTGGTTCGTTTCCTGCAGATTTAAATCCGTAACAAAATCCCTAGTTGCCTTCCAAAACTATCTATAGGCAATGAAAACGAGTTTTAAGGATACCATCACACTCGTCTCCTTCCACTGATTCCAGTTATGCCCACGATTTATTCTAATTTTCCCTGAAATCAAAATGCCTAAAAACAAAGAACCAAAACCCTAGCTTCAGGCATGGCTGTACAAGCTATAAAAATGCAATTAAATTATGCCAAAAGCTTCATAATGCAACGCAAAGCATGAATATATAATTATTTAGGCAAAAAGATGCAAGAATCCAAGGTTGTGAATTCGTGCACAGGGCTATGTTCAGGGTGACTTACAACGCGATTATGTTGGTTTCAGGACTTGGTTTCGATTACTTTAGCTCCACTGGATATCAGGCAAGAGAGCTATGTGGAGATTTTTGATTGAATCGTGCTCTATGGTGGATTTCAGATTCCACTTTTTCAAGCTTTTTTCCAAAATTTGTCTGGCCGTTTTTTGCATTTTCAGGCCGTGTTCTTGATGTCTCTGACTTGTGTATGTAATAAGGACTGCATTAGGTTAAAAACTTGGGCCTTAATCCATGAGCATTGAAGAATCAAGATTTGATTTGATCACCATTGTTAAAGTTTCCAAAACTATGCCAAATCCAAGATTTTGTGCACAACAATGCTTGATACAAATTTGATTGAGTGTATCATGATATTTGCAAACTGTAATGATCAAAAACATCTCATTCCATTAATTTTTGGATTTTATTTGAATTAATATTGATTTAAAATGAATTAAATCAATAAAAATCAAATAAAATAGAAAAATAAATGATTAGTCATGAAATTGAAGATAGGACACGTGTGTGGTGTGCCAAGACCAAATCAAGTGGAAAAAAGTGGGCCCTTTTGTCAAAAATTGGTGTTTTGAGGATAGTTGACTTTTGGCAATTTTGGAAAAATGCCCAACTTCAACAATGCATAACTTCTTCAATTTTGAACTTTTGGAAGTGTTCTTGGACTTTTTAGAAACCTTGAGATGTCCTCTAACCAACCTTTTTGGTCTCATCTCATTTTGATGTTCCATACTGAAGTTTTAAGCTTTGGAAAAAAAGGTGTTTTTGTTGACTTTCAAAAATGACCTATAATGTCCAAATTTGTAACTTTTTGTGAGTGCATTTTTTGATCTTGGGGTGTGAATATGGATTTTAGGAAATTGCATCCTCTTAAAAATGAGCTTTGGATGGGTCATTTCTCATAAAGTATGAGAAAGTTATGCTTGGTTAAAGTTGAGTTGACTTTTCCTACAAAACCCTAATTTAGCAACTTTTGAATCTTGATGAATCTTGAGCAATCGTTGATGAATCATGATCAACCCTTGATCAAATGATGAATTATCCTTCAAAATGATAATGTTGACAAAAAATCTTGAGGTTTGACTGTATTTAGGTCACAGTTGACTTTTGCCCTAGCACAGTCGATTTTTGGACTTCTTGAGCAATTGACTGACCAAACTTTCTCTGCAAGGCTTGAAATTTGCCATGGATGAACTTGAGAGCATATTAGGACATTGGGGAGAACTTGAGACCATTTGGATTTGAGGACCTTGATGCAACACAAAACCCTAATTTTGAATTGTCTACCTTAGGAGGTGATTTGACTGTCCAACTCTTGAGCCATTTTGAACAACTTGGAGATGATTCTTGACATGTCTTGAGAAATATGGGAGGGAAAATTTTGGGGTACAACAGTTGCCCCTGTTCAATCTTCTTAAACTTGAGGATATAGATTGGCGTTCGGGCCTTTCGTGATCCAAGGGTGGAAGATGATTGAACACTAGAGTGCCCAGAAATTTGCACTCGCATGAAGTAGTATTCGCCTTGTGATGTCGGGAATGGGCTTACAGATTCCATTTGGAGATTGATGATGGGAGATGGGCTTAACGATGCCATCCGAAGGAGTGTCGATCGCGTAAGGGATTCCTTAGCGAGAGCTTGTATACCTGTTATTGAGAGAGATTCTGCTGGGGAATGTTGTTCTTTGTCTTAGGAGAAATAGAACTTTAGGAGCTTCAGTTGTCCGTTATTCTACTGGGGAATCATCTCTATTGAAGAGTTGAGAGTGAACTACTATCTGGTCGTAACCCAGGCTTCATAGTGATAAGACCGACTGCTATCTGGTCGTAATCCAGGCTTTACAGTGACTTACTGGGGAGATGAGATTAAACTTGCCATCCGGTCGTAATCCAGGCTTTGCAATTTATCACTTCTTATCTGGTCGAAATCCAGGCTTCAGAACAAATCAAGTGGTTATCCAGTCGCATCCGGGCTTCAACTTGAATTTAGGGCATACTAATATCCGGCCAACTCCGGGCTTCTCAGTAGCTGTCCATGTAAACTGCTATTTGGTTGGAATCCAAGCTTCCTAGTTCCCTGCACCGCTATCTGGTCGTGATCTAGGCTTCACAATGTGTTATACCATTATCTGGTCGAATCCAGGCTTCATGGTGTCACGTACTGCTATCTGGTCGAATCCAATCTTCATGATACCTCACTTCTTATCTGGTCAAAATCCAGGCATCAGAACAAATCAAGTGGGTATCCGGTCACCTCCGGGATTCCCTTTGACTGTTGAGTTTACTAGTATCCGATCGAATTCGGGCTTCATAGCAACTGGCTGGGTAAACTGTTATTTGGTCGTAATCCGAGCTTCACAGTGTCCCTGCACCGCTATCTGGTCATAATCCAGGCTTCATGATGTATCATACCACTATATGGTCGAAACCCAGGCTTCGTAGTACTCTTGGTTGCCATCTGGTCGTAATCCAGTCTTCACAACATCTTCTACCATTATCTGGCCGTAATCCAGGCTTCATGGTCTTGTATTGCTTTCTGGTCGTAATCCAGGCTTCACAATAACTTTCCGAGCTGTTATCTGGTCGTGATCCGGGCTTCTCGGCTTGTGTTTATGATATACCACTATCTGGTCGAATCCAGGCTTCATGGTGCTTACTGAGCTGTTATCCGGTTGTAATTCAGGCTTCAGGGCTTACTGGGGAATAAACTATTATCCGGTCGTTCTCCGGGCTTCATAGCTTACTTTTGAGAGATATCACTATCTGGTCGTAATCCAGGATTCGCGGTAGTTTGATATTGTTATCCGATCGTAATCCGGGCTTCACAATATGATGTAGAAATCAAGATACTATCCGGTCGTACCCGGGCTTCATAACTTGAATTTTGATTGTATCTTTCCTGAAAGGTAAAGGTTAGTTGTATGTAATGCATGATATGTATCAGGCAATGATGTTCTCAAAATAAATGAGATTGTATGGTATGATGTGTATATGCATATAGCATGATGTATGGACATGTAATGTTTTAGCTGGGGAAAATAAATCCCGGAGCTGCTGGAGAATAACGTTGAATGCGTCGCTTCCGCCAGGGATGGTGAACAAAGATGATTGTGAGGATAAACCTGCAGGAGAAAAGAACTCTGTTGGGGAATAAACTGATGAAGAGATTACTCTGAGGGGAATTACTCTGTGGGGAAGAGATGTTCTGCTGAAGATTTTAACGATAAACTCTGCTAGATATTCCGCTGATGAACTCCGCTGGGGATGGATTACTGTTGCCGGTGACACTGGATCTGTTGAGGATTGAAATTCCTGCTTGGGGAAAGGAAAGAACTTCGCTGGGGATGATCTCATGCTTGCTGAAGAATGTCTTTATACTCTGTTGAAGAATATTAAGACCTTCTGGGGATACCAAACCTTTTTAGCGCTTGATGGTGGATTAACTCTGCTTGAGGAGAGTATTGTTGATTCGTTCATAGTTGCAAGTCTCAACTGGGAGAGCTACCATTACTGCCTTATTCTGCGGGGAGTGAAGGTATCTTAGCCCTATTCTTCAGCTGAATATACCTTGGTACCTGGTGGACGAGACAACTACACAACTTGGACATTTCTTATGCCCCTGTTTCTGATATTACCAGTAATTCATCTTTCGTTTCGCATGTAAATATTTATGATCAGCAATTAATATCAAACGCATATATCAAAAATGAACATTGGACGTTCTTTGCAAAACAAAACAGATAAAGGAAAAACAACTTGAAATTTTTGAAAATGAATTTGTATTGATTTTTGAAGTTTGGCCTGAAAATAGGCGTTTTTGTACAAGAGGCTGACGTCCTAGTAAGAGAACGTCGCCGAACAAATAGAATTTATACAGTTTGTGAAAAGGAAACAAAACAGCTATGTGAATAATCCCACTGGGTTCCAACTCTGCTATTGCCTTTATATCTTCAAGCATCTCATCACTTTGCTGCTTAGTTGAAAATGAATCTGATTGATTAGTGTCGTCCAAGCTTGATAGTCAATGTCGAAGTCCAGATGCGAGGTGATCCAATGAGACATAGTGTTACACTTTGATCCCTAACTTTTTCCTGGACCGCCCTTTCGGGTTTTCAGTCCACCGGGATACCCTTTTTTGCCCAAGCCGCCTTTTCAGGTTTTCGACTTGTCGGGTGTACAGATTTTTTCATTTTCATCCCTTATTTTTTTGCCCGAACCCTTTTGGTTCACCGGGAAGCCCTTATTTTTGCCTAGGCCTGTCAACCTAACGGGTCTTTGATTATGCGTAGTATCTTTTTACTATGTCTGCATTGACGGGGTGAGGAAGGTCGTCACCATCCATGGTGGTTAGAATCATAGCTCCTCCTGAGAAAATGTTCTTAACCACAAATGGCCCTTCATAAGTAGGGGTCCATTTGCCCTTGGGATCCCCTTGAGGTAGAATAATGTGCTTGATTACCAGGTCCCCAACTTGATACTCTTGTCGTATAACTTTCTTGTTAAATGCCTTGATCACCCGTTTTTGGTATGTCTGACCATGACAAATAGCAGTAAGTCTCTTTTCGTCAATTAGGTTCAACTGATCAAGCCGGGTCTGAATCTAGTCATCTTCTCTCAAACCTGCATCCTTCATGATCCGAAGAGAGGGTATCTGAACTTCAATAGGCAAGACTGCCTCCATGTCATAAACCAAGGAATAGGGTGTTGCCCCAGTTGACGTCCGTGCTGAGGTACGGTACCCATGAAGAGTGAATGGTAACATCTCGTGCCTGTCTTTGTAAGTCATTGTCATCTTCTGCACGGTCTTCTTAATGTTCTTATTAGCCGCTTCGACAACCCCATTCATCTTCGGCCGGTAGGGAGAAGAGTTGTGATGCTGTATCTTGAATTGCTCGCACAGATCAGTGATCATCTTGTTGTTGAGATTGGTACCGTTGTCCGTAATGATCCTCTTTGGTACACCGTATCGACATATCAGATTGTGCCGAATGAACCGTGCCACGACGTTCTTGGTTACGGTAGCAAAGGAAGCTGCTTCAACCAACTTTGTAAAGTAATCAATCGCTACCAGGATGAAACGGTGCCCGTTGGATGCCGTAGGTCTGATCTCGCCGATCATATCAATGCCCCACATTGCAAAAGGCCAAGGTGTTGTCAAAATGTTCAGAGGAACTGGAGGTATATGCACTTTATCAGTATAGACTTGGCACTTGTGACATGTCCGAGAATGCTGATAACAGTCGGCTTCCACTGTGGACCAGTAATATGCTGCTCGAAGGATTTTCTTTGCCATGGTATGTCCACTGGAAGAGTTCCGAAAGTACCTTCATGTAGCTCTGCCATGATCCTTTCTGCTTCACTCTTATCCACACAACACAGTAAGGTTGAATCATGGTTACGCTTGTAAGGAATACCATTGTTGATGAAGAACTTTGCCACGAACCTCCTCAGAAACTTCTTGTCATTAACAGATGCACCCTCAGAGTACTCCTGAGCTTCAAGATACCTCTTCACCTCATGATACCAGGGATTTTCTGTTACTTCTTCAGTCTCAAGATCACAGCAATGGTCCGGTTCGTCCAATCTTTCAATGATGATTCGGGGAGCTTCGTTGTCCCAATTCACTTTGAACATAGAAGACATCGTAGCCAGCGCGTCCTCCAACTGATTATCCTCTCTAGGGAAGTGTTCAAAGGTTATCTCCTCAAAATGGGGAAGCAACATCAACACATACTCCTTGTAAGGAATAAGATTAGGGTGTTTCGTATCCCACTCGCCTTTGATCTGACTGATCACGAGAGTGGAATCTCCGAAGACACTCAAGAACTTAATCCTTAGGTCAATTGCTGCTCGAAGACCCATAATGCACGCTTCATACTCCGCCATATTGTTGGTACAGTTGAAACATAGTCGGGCAGTAAACGGAGTATGAGAGCCTTTAGGAGATATGATCACGGCGCCAATTCCATTACCCAAAGCATTCGAAGCTCCATCAAAATACATAGACCATCGGGATCCTTCCTCAGGTCCTTCATCCGGTCCAGGTGTCTCACAATCAATTATCAACATGATATTCTCGTCCAGGAATTCAAAGATCGTAGACTGGTAATCATCCACTGCCTGATGTGCCAAATGGTCTGCCAATACACTTCCCTTAATTGCTTTTTGGGTCATAAACTGTATGTCATACTCAGTCAAGATCATCTGCCATCTCGCTATTCTTCCGGACAAGGCAGGCTTCTCGAAGATATACTTGATTGGATCCATCTTTGATATCAACAGAGTAGTGTGAGTCAACATATACTATCTTAGCCGGCGAGCAGCCCATGCCAAAGCGCAACAAGTTTTCTCGAGCAGTGAGTATCGGTTCTCACAGTCAGTAAACGTTTTGATAAGGTAGTAAATAGCATGATCTTTTCGGCCAGACTCGTCATGCTGCCCCAGCACACACCCCATTGAGTTATCAAGTACTGTCAAGTATAAGATCAGAGGTCTCCCTTCAACTAGTGGAATCAGAATGGGTAGCTCTTGGAGATACTCTTTGATCTTTTCGAAAGCGGCCTGACATTCATCGTTCCAACGTACTACTTGATCTTTCTTCAGTAGCTTGAAGATTGGCTCACAAGTAGCAGTTAGGTGTGATATGAATCGGGCAATGTAGTTTAGTCGTCCCAGAAATCCTCTGACCTCTTTCTCTTTTTTGGGAGCTGGCATCTTCTGTATGCCTTTCACCTTAGCCGGGTCCACTTGAATACCTTTGTCGCTTACAATAAAACCTAGCAGCTTACCAGACCTCACCCCGAAGGTGCACTTGTTCGGGTTCAATCTCAACTTGTACAAATTCAACCTGTCAAACAGCTTCTGTAGATGGTCAAGGTGTTCTTCCTCAGTCTGGGACCTTGCAATCATATCATCGACGTATACTTCAATCTCATGATGGATCATGTCATGAAACAAAGCAACCATGGCACGTTGATACGTTGCCCCAGCATTCTTCAACCCAAAAGGCATGACCTTGTAGCAAAAGGTACCCCACTGAGTAATAAAAGTTGTCTTCTCCATGTCTTCGGGAGCCATTTTTATCTGATTATACCCAGAGAAGCCGTCCATGAAGGAGAAGACCTTGTGCTGAGCGGTGTTGTCAACCAGAACGTCGATGTGAGGTAAAGGGAAATCATCCTTGGGGCTTGCCCTGTTCAGATCCCTGTAGTCGACACACATTCGAATCTTACCATCCTTCTTCGGCACTGGAACCACATTGGCAACCCACTGAGGGTAAGAAGTCACTGCTAGAAAACCGGCGTCAAACTGTTTCATAACTTCAGCCTTGATTTTCTCAGACATCTCTGGGCGCATACGGCGAACCTTCTGTTTTACTGGAGGACAGTCTTCCTTGGTAGGCAGGAGATGAACCACAATATCAGTATCCAACCCCGTCATATCTTCGTAAGACCAGGCAAAGATCTCAACATAGTCACGCAGCATCTGAATCAACCGTTGTTTCACACTAAGCTCCAGATTTGCACCGATCTTGACTTCCTTCTTGTCTGTCTCAGTACCCAGATTCACTGATTCTATCGGCTCTTCATGTGGATGAATAGCCCTTTCTTCCTGGAGTAACAGTCTTGCAAGTTCACCAGGAACTTCGCAATCATCTTCACCTTCGTCTTTGGCTAAGTTGATCGGATTTTCGAAGTCATAACTGGCAGTAGTAGTGTCGTTACCAGTGAGATCCAGAGTGGATGTGGACCTGTATATGTGAGTGTGTCTAAAATAGCTATTTTGCAATATATAATAAAGAAAAACAAGGAGCATAAAATTTGCAATGCAAGAAACGTCCAATGCTTTTATTAATGATATATGAAAATGACACACATAAAGCCCTCACAAATGAAGCCACAGTGCCCCGGGTAAGACACCGGGCCATAAAGTTTAAAACATTTTCTGTTATAAATTCCAAACAAAAGTTTCATTACTGGGTAACAAAAGTAATAGGGATGAAATCCTTTGCTGTCCAGTTGCTCGGTCCACCGTCGGTCGTAGGATAGATCCAGCTGTCGAACTCAGACTCTTCCACATCATCTTCAATGGCATTCACTCCCGAGTTGCTGATGAACACGGGAGGTCTTCCGATCCTTGCACTTCGAACAGCCCTTTGAGCTTCTGCAGTGAAACCCAAACCAAACTTGTTAGTCTTCTGTGTAAAATCATGGAGTTGGCCCCAATTTTCACACTCACCCTTCTCAATAATAACCCGAGCATCTTTTAAGGAAGCCATCTTCGTAGGAGAATCTTCAACCACAGTCTCAGCTGACGCCAGTGTCTGGGGAACCTCTTCAAAATGCTGAAATGGGGTCTCAATGAACTCCCCATCCATTTCTACATATCGGAATGAGTTGAGGTGGCTGACCATGTACTCTTCCTCCCCTTGTACTGTCACAATCTTCCCTTTGACCGAGTACTTCAGCTTCTGGTGGAGCGTTGAGGCTACGGCCCAGATTTATGGATCCATGGACGACCCAGCAAACAAGAGTAGGATGGCTGAATGTCCTTCACATAGAACGTAGAATTGAAGACCTGAGAACCAACTTTAATTGGAATATCAACCTCACCATGCACCATCCTTTTAGACCCATCAAAGGCCCTGACAACGATGTTACTTGGTTTTAGCTCCAACCCTTCGCAATCCAACCGGTCTAGAGCTTTTTTGGGCAAGACGTTCAATGAGGAACCAGTATCAACCAATACATGTGCAAGAGTAGTGCCCTTGCATTCAATGGAGACATGCAGGGCATCGTTATGATTCTTCCCTTTAGCAGTCAAATCGGCGTCAGAGAAACCCAAACCATTATCAGCAGTCAAATTAGCCACACAATCTGTAAACTGATCAGCTGATGTATCTTATGGCACGTGGGCAGTCTTCAGGAAGGTAATCAGAGCCTTGGCATGGGCCTCTGAGCATAGTAATAGTGACAAAATAGAAATCTTGGATGGGGTTTGCCCTAGTTTCTCAACTACGTTGTAATCACTCTTCTTAATAATCTTCAGAATCTCTTCCATCTCCTGTTTGGAAGCTTCAACAGTAATTGTCTTCGGTGCCTCAATCTGGGCAGGCACATCAGTGGTGATCCCTTTTCCCCGAGCCTCAGATGACTCGGTGATAGGGGTAAGAATAGGAACTTGATAAGGAATGGCAGTAGGTACACTTGCAGGTGTAATAACAATAGGTCTTCGGACAGTTGGTGGAGCAATATCAGGTGAGAAAAGTCTGCCGCTGCGGGTAACTTTAGCAGGTCCAGTAATGTTGTTGACGCCGGTATCAGCATCCAGCTCTTTCTTAACTCCGTGAAAATAAACATCGACCCCATAGTGCCAAGGGATAGCTTTATCAGTGGTATAGGGGATGGGCCCCAGAACAGTGATGATCACAGGTGCGATTCTCGGAATAGATGTAATCCTAACAGGCTTCCTCGAGGGGGCCTTGGAAGAATTGTCGAAAATGGTAATGATGGCAACTTCTTCAGAATGAACTGGGGGAACAACAGTCTTCTCAAACAGGATCTCCTTACTATCCATCAGTTTTTGGATACCTGACTTCAGGAATGGGCAACCGGTAGGTAAAACATAACACATATGGCAACCTTCGTCACAGCCCGTAAATAAACTGGCTAGCAACAGGTTCTTCTTGACAGTCATCAGAGGGGTAACAATTTCATCCACAGAAACCACAAACAAGTCTTTTTCTAGAGCATTCACTCCATGTTTGGGCATGGGAGCAGTCACAACATTAGGCCTTTCGGGCGCCTCGAACTCAATCTCCTTTGCATCAATTAAGTCTTGTATCTTGTTCTTCAAAGCCCAACAATCATCTGTATTATGCCCCGGGCTATCAGAGTGATAAACGCAGTGAGCGTTAGGGTTATACCTTGGTGACGTTGTATTTGAATTCTTTGGGGGTTCCCTTAGAGTCACCAGATTACTCTTCAGCAAATGTGGGAGAATCTGAGATAAGGTCATGCAGAGACGAGTGAATTGCCTCTTAGGTCTCTCGTCCTTTTGTTGATTGTTGTGCTGAGGAGCACCAGTAGGTTTTGAAATAACAACCATATTGACAGCTTGGCGATGTTCAGATCTATCATGTCTTCTTGCACTGTAGACAACACTGGACTCTTTTTTAAATGGCTTCTTCTCGGTGCTTGTTGAAGCACCCTTCTGTATCCTCCCAGCCTTAATACCAGCTTCAATCCTCTCACCAGTCAAAATAAGATCTATAAATCCAGATGAAGAGCTTCCAATCAAGTGGTTGAAAAATGGACCAGACAGGGTCCCCAAAAACATGTCAACAAGCTCTCGATCAACCAAGGGTGGTTGCACCCTACCGGCGAGGTCCCTCCACTTCTGAGCATAGTCTTTAAATCCTTCACCCGTTCCCATTGACATACCCTGGAGTTGGGTACGCGTAGGAGCGAGGTCGGAGTTGTACTGATACTGCCTATAGAATGCAGTAGCCAAATCTTCCCAATTGTGGATACTGGCTCCGTCCAACTGATAGAACCACTCAAGCTGAGTCCCTGAGAGACTGTATTGAAAGAAATGGATCCATAAGTTCTTATCAGCAGTGTAAGGTTGGATCTTCCTCACATATGACCGGAGGTGCAGCTTCGGACAGGAAACTCCGTCATACTTGGCAAAGGCTGGTGCCTTGAATTTATGGGGAATCACCACCCCAGATGATAGACCTAGATCTCCGAAGTCCATACCGGGCACCTTCTGAATTTCCATAGCGCTCAAACGGTCTTCTAGTTGTTTGTACTTATCCTCAGCAGGAGGATATTGTTCTTCATCGTAGTCCATCTCGTTGGCGGAGACCACAGGGCTAGGAGCCCTCCTTTCTTGTGGACTATCTTTCCCTCCAGATGAGGTGGTCAGATCAACTTCATTCTGTAACCTGTTCCCAAACCTAGGACCAGTGTTGAACAGGACTGTCCTCTTCTTCTTCTTCTTTTTCTCCTTCAGAATCAAGGTCTTCAGGTCCTGCTGACCCTTAGCTAGGCTCATGAACAACTCTTGAAATTAGGCATTCTGGGCCTGGAGGGCCTTGATGGCTTGCTCAGTTGAAGGTTCAGTAGACATGATGATCACTGAAATAAACAGCGAAGAAGATAAGAGACCTGTAAAGGATACCTTCTTATGAAGTGCATGGGATGAAATGCGTATGATTATGATTTCAAAGACAATTGAGATTCAAATTTGTAAACAAGAAAGGAAACACACTTTATTAGATAACTTTGTAATTCAAAATGTTCAACAACTTGCCCTTAAGGAATTACAAGAATGGAAATACAGAAAAGTAAATAAGAACTAGAAAGGAAATCATCAAAGGTCCATCAATGCTCCCATGGTCTCTTCTTCTCAGTGCAGACATAGTCGTTGAGAATCCGCTCGTTTTCTAACTGCCTAGTCAGCTTCTGGATCTTTTGTTCTTGCTCGTTGAACTTCTCTCGGTAAGAATCTCGTTCATCCCTGAACTGCATCCAAGACCTCTTCAGTGCCCCAATGTCAGTGGGCATATAAGGATGGAGAATGGTTGGAAGAACCCCTTCTTCATTAGCAACTTCAAGAGTGACAGGCCGGACAGCTTCATATGGCATACCTAGCTTCTGGGCACGGATGTGGACCCATCTGAGATATGGCTCCATTGGCAGAGAAGTCTTTAGACCCAACTCATGTGGATCTGATTGGTAAACTCTGTCCCAAGCCCTTATGAATCTACGACGTTGCTCGTCGCTATCCCCTTAGAAATCAAAGATGATATGAGGCATTAACATTTCATGAGGTCCTTCTCTTCTGGCTCTTCCAAACTGATGGAGAGCTAAGCATGGGTTGTAAGAAATTCCTCCATGGGTTCCTATCAATGGAACATTAGGATACTCTCCACAGCGATCAATGACAATCACCTCATCCATACCTTTGAGAGTCCAGATAATGTCATTATGAGAAAGAGACATCACCCTATAAGCCCAGCCCATTCCTTCTTTGTTCTTCAATACTGACTTAGGGAGGTGCGAAATAAACCACCTCGACAATAAAGGAGCACATCACATCAAGGTTCCCCGCTTTCGGGCAGTGCGAGTATAGTGCTGATAAAGAATGTCACCCAAGAGAGTGGGTACAGGGTTCTGAGAGATAAAGATCTTTATAGCATTCACAGCAACAAAAGTGTCAGTATTCGGAAACAGTACCAAGCCATAAATCAAAAGATCCAGAATATCCTCGAACGCCTTAAACTCTAGGCTATCCCAGAATTAGTTAGCCTTGCCAACCAAGAACTTAGTCAGAAAACCTTTTTCTCCACTCCTATTCTCCCAATTAGCCATTACCTCCTCTTTGGTCAAATGAAGGGGTGCAGCAATCTCTTCGGGCTTAAGAGTCTTTTCCCAACCAGTAAATGGGGTCTGCTCCAGAACAGAGATACCGAGCAGCTCAGAGAACTCATCTAGGGTAGGAACCAGCTGATAGTCTTGAAAAGTAAAACAATGGTACAGCGGGTCATATAATTGGACCAGGACACTCATCATCTGCTCGTCCAATTTGGAGGTGACCAAGCTGAGAAGAGAACCATGCCTCCTGATGAAGGAAGTAGTGTCAGGAATCTTGGCAACCAACTCTTTAAGCAAGGTAGGGACTTGGACAAAGTTGATCCAGATGGTATTCTTACACATGAGCATCATGATGACCTACAAAACAGAGCAAAGATGAATCCCTTCTGTCTTTGAAATAGGTTAGTCCTTATGCAAGATATATGCAATGTTATGATGTTATGATATCATGATAGTAGGCACACCACAAGTATCCACAAAAAGCAAACATGGTAAAGGCACACAAGTCACACAAAAGAGCCCTTATATTTCAGGTTGGCATGGAGCTTAGGTACTACCCTCTTTCAGTTCAGTTGGTTTAAACCTGTCCTAAAAATAGTAACCGGGTTCTAGAGGATATCAATATAATTGACTACCCTCAATCGGTCATAATTCCAGTTTAGCAACCTTTTCTTGCGGCCGGAATCATCGCGAGAGTTTAGTCTCAATGAGTGTAGCATACTGCTACTGTTCTATGGCCAAGTTGGTCAATTTAAGGTTCTAAGGTCAGTTGGTGCTTAATGACCCCTTAGAAGACCCATATTCTCCTCGTTCCAACACAAGGGATATCGGTACAGACTAAAGTGCCACACCAACGTAGCTACTGCTTCATCCGTATCGGTCTACGCCGTACAGATCCCTCACAGTTTTTTGCTACTTACCTAAAGGGTGCCCCCAGATCCGAGTTAGGATCTATAGAACTCCGATACAAGCCCATAAAATTAAAGCATACAAAGCATACAATTGAAAACACAATGATCTAATCCTAAGGTACACCTCACTTTAAATAGTCCCCAGCAGAGTCGCCAGTTCTGTGATCGGTGGGAATGAGAACTGACCGTTTTTGGAAAGCTGGTTCGCATTTTGCGTTTGTGTTTGCAAAATGTCGCGGTAAGCATGAGTCGCCACCGTATTTTATTTTATCCAACAAGGAAAGGACAAAAGCACAGAAAAATTCCTTTTTGAGATATTTCTCGGGTTCGGGAGGTAGATTATAGAAAGGGAAGGTGTTAGCACCCTTTCTATCTGTGTTTATCCACGGGCTCTTAGGTACTTGCTCATTGTGTTTTCAAAAGTTTTCTTTTCTTTGTGTTTGTGGGTTTGAAAGAAGTTTTTGTTTGAAAGAGAGTGTAAGTGCGAAAAGTTTTATTTTGTTTTTAAAAGGATCAAGTACTTAAGAATCATCTACCTACTCAAAAAGGAATTAATCTGTACAAGTTTCCTTTATACAGTGCTATCCCACTATTGAGGAGTAGGTAGCACCGTCGTTGGAGTTTTCGGGTCAATTCGATTAAGGGACGTGTGGTCACTAAAGCAATGTTAGGACGCCTTAGCGGTAACCCTAATGTCTTAGACCATTTTATCTGAGGCAACCGTTTCGAGGCAACTTATGATCTTTGGACAAGAGGGCGACCTCTAAAACTTCATATACTCAATGACCACGTTCGAGGCAACCAAGTGAGGCGTACCCTAAGAGTGGCATGTGCAAGTGTGTCAATTCGGTTAATTTTATCTGTACATGTTATGGGCGAGCTATGTTGATTTTAGATTAAAGATTGATCTTGTCATGCATTGCCTAGTTATCAAACATCTAACAGTTAATATTGTGCGGAAATTAAATTGCGGGAAATTAAATCTAAGCTATTACAAGGCGTCGGGTATTTACATCGCCAAAAACAAACCCTTTAGTTTAAATTACGGAAAATAAAAGAAAGCGATAAAAAAATAATGTCCTAATTAAAAGTTATTACATACCGGAAGCAATTACGATATTGGATAAAAATAAGACGCGTGCGAGAAAATTAGATCGGCGCATTTTTAGGGTTTTGACCCTTTTTTATTTAAAGAAAAGATTTTTGTTATTTTTGAATTAAATGGAAATTAGATCTAGGTTAATAATTAAATTAATTAATTAATGAAAATATTTTTGGATTTTTTTTTATATTTAAGGAAATAAGATAAAATGACTAAAATTATTAAAAACCTAATATTCTAAATTGATTTTAATTTATTGCAAAAATTTTAAATTTTACACCTATTTAAAACTAAATAAATTACGTTAATATTTATTTACAAAATAAAATAGTGAAATTAATAAAAATAATATTTTTTATGTTTTCTGATTTTATGAAGAAAATTATTATTTGGTTAGTAATTAAAAAATAACAAAACAAATAACAATAAATAAAATAAGAAAATAGTGAAAGAAAATAAATAAAAAAAAGAAGCAAACTCAGGGAGTTTGGGCCCCAGATGGAGGGTGTGAAGAACAATTGTTTGGCCCAATTCATACAAGCCTGCATTGACTTTCTAGATTGCCCCAGCGCTAGTTGACTTGGATGTATGGTGAGCCTTCAACCCTGGCCTTTGGATTTGGCCTGAAGGCCATCTGGCACGTTGATCTTTGCGAGTGCATGGTGGATCACACTTGATGAAGCACGCCTGAATACCTAGCACAAAATAATAATAAGCAATTTGGGGGACCTGGGATTCGAACCCAGGTCCCATTGCTCAAATGCCAGCGCGCTCACCAACCCAACCAACCTGCTTATTCGTTAATGAAATACATAACAAATATTATATAGAAAACATAACACTATGCCTGAAAAAGAAAAAAATATGGCGCGAGTTTTAAATGGACCAGTGGGAAGAACACACGCCTTTGTCTTCCCCACAAATCTCTTGTTCGTTTCCTGCAGATTTAAATCCGTAGCAAAATCCCTAGCTGCCTTCCAAAATTATCTATAGGCCATGAAAACGAGTTTTAAGGATACCATCACACTCGTCTCCTTCCACTGATTCCAGTTATGCCCACGATTTATTCTAATTTTCCCTGAAATCAAAATTCCTAAAAACAAAGAACCAAAACCCTAGCTTCGGGCATGGTTGTACAAGCTATAAAAATGCAATTAAATTATGCCAAAAGCTTCATAATGCAATGCAAAGCATGAATATACAATTATTTAGGCAAAAAGATGAAAGAATCCAAGGTTGTGAATTCGTGCATAGGGCTATGTTCAGGGTGACTTACAGCGCGATTCTGTTGGTTTCAGGACTTGGTTTCGATTGCTTTAGCTCCACTGGATATCAGGCAAGAGAGCTATTTGGGGATTTTTGATTGAATCATGCTCTATGGTGGATTTCAGATTCCATTTTTTCAAGCTTTTTTCCAAAATTTGTCTGGCCATTTTTTGCAGTTTCAGGTCGTGTTCTTGATGTCTCTGGCTTGTGTATGTAATAAGGACTGCATTAGGTTAAAAACTTGGGCCTTAATCCATGAGCATTGAAGAATCAAGATTTGATTTGATCACCATTGATAAAGTTTCCAAAACAATGCCAAATCCAATATTTTTGCACAACAATGCTTGATACGAATTTGATTGAGTGTATCATGATATTTGCAAACTGTAATGATCAAGAAAATCTCATTTCATTAATTTTTGGATTTTATTTGAATTAATATTGATTTAAAATGAATTAAATCAATAAAAATCAAATAAAATAGAAAAATAAATGATTGGTCATGAAATTGAAGATAGGACACGTGTGTGGTGTGAAAAGACCAAATCAAGTGGAAAAAAGTGGACCCTTTTGTCAAAAATTGGAGTTTTTAGGATAGTTGACTTTTGGCAATTTTGGAAAAATACCCAACTTCAACAATGCATAACTTCTTCAATTTTGAACATTTGGAAGTGTTCGTGGACTTTTTAGAAACCTTGAGATGTCCTATAACCAACCTTGTTGGTCTCATCTCATTTTGATGTTCCATGCGCAAGTTATAAGCTTTGGCAAAAAAGGTGTTTTTGTTGACTTTCAAAAATGACCTATAATATCCAAATTTGTAACTTTTTGTGAGTGCATTTCATTGTCTTGGGGTGTGAATATGTATTGTAGGAAATTGTATCCTATTAAAAATGAGCTTTGGATGGGTCATTTCTCATAAAGTATGAGAAAGTTATGCTTGGTCAAAGTTGAGTTGACTTTTCCTACAAAACCCTAATTTAGCAACTTTTGAATCTTGATGAATCTTGAGCAATCCTTGATGAATCATGATCAACCCTTGATCAAATGATGAATTATCCTTCAAAATTAGAATTTTGACAAAAAATCTTGAGGTTTGACTGTATTTAGGTCACAATTGACTTTTGCCCTAGAACAGTCGATTTTTGGACTTCTTGAGCAATTGATTGACCAAACTTTCTCTGCAAGGCTTGAAATTTTACATGGATGAACTTGAGAGCATATTAGGACATTGGGGAGCACTTGAGACCATTTGGATGTGAGGACCTTGATGCAACACAAAACACTAATTTTGAATTGACTGCCTTAGGAGGTGATTTGGTTGTCCAACTCTTGAGCCATTTTGAACAACTTGGAGATGATTCTTGACATGTCTTGAGAAATATGGGAGGGAAAATTTTGGGGTACAACAGGTACCCACAAATATGTCGCACTAATATAGCTATTGCTTCAACCATGTTGGTATATCCCGCACAGTTTCCACAACGTATTGCTATTTACCTATGAATGTTTCCCAAATCCGGGTAGAGTATTTCAAACCCAAACAATAGAACCAAGTGTAAAGCAATCAAAGAAAACAAGGTAAGCATGTAAAGGTGATATAAACCCTAAGGTAACCCCACTTTTAGATTTATTCCCCAGCAGAGTCGCCAGTTCTGTGATACGGTGGGAGAACTAACTTGTGGTTTTGCGTTTGTGTTCGCAAATGTTTCGGTTTAGCAAGAGTCGCCACCAACTTTTTATTTTATCCAAAGGAAAGGTCAAAAAGCACAGGAAAGACCTTTGAGATGTTTTCTTAGGTTCGGGGGGTAGATTATGAAAAGGGAAGGTGCAAGCACCCTTTTCATCCATGGTTATCCATGGTCTCTTAGTTACTTGTTTAGATCACTTGCTTTTGCTTTTCAATTGTTTGAAATGGTGCTTTGTGTGTGGTTTTTAAAATGTTTTGAAAATAAGCCATTGTTGTGGCAACCTTTATAATGATTCTTGTTTGGATATATACAAAGGTGTTTGTCTTTTGAAAAGATGTTTCAATGTTTGAAAGTTTGTTTTGGGAGATGTTTGAGATTGTGTTGTGAGGTGTGTTTGAAAATAGCAAGGATGTTTTGCAAGTTTTGATCAAGTAACTAAGAGTTGTCTACCCTATTTACTCAAATATCTTTCCTACACATTTTAACCCTTTTGACAGTGTTTGTTTTACCATTGCATTTGGTAAACAACCTTGTATCTGGATGTTAAACGGGACAGGCGCGGGTCATCGTATTGACCATGATAGCAATTTTGCTAAGTATCTTTAGCAAATTTTTGAGGGACTAGATCATTTTGTATAGGCAACCAAGATAGCGTCATCGAGGGACTATGATCTTTTTGTTTTGTTTTTGTTTTGCCAAGATACTCAACATGCATACCATGGCCATTTTGAAGGCAACAAGTGGATGAAACCCTAGGGGTGCATGTGTGCATTGTGTTATCATTTTCATGCATTTTAAGTCTTGTATTAGGTCTAACTATTTGTTTTGATTTTGGATATTGCATACAAACCCTAATCTCTATCATGGCATATTTGAAAGCTATAAAGTGCGTAAAGTAAATCTACGCTATTACAACATTGATATGGGGAGGGGGATACAAATTTGAATGGGGAGTATTTGCAAGAAAATAAAACCCTAAGATTAGCTATTGCATCCAAATTGAATTAATTGTGCAAATAAATAAATGGGCAAATATTTAAATGGACAATTAAATAAATATGCAATATATTATAAATATGGAAAAAAATTATAAATATGCAAAAAATGTTTTTGTTTATTTTTATGTGTGTAAAAATATAATATTTAATGTGTAAAAAAAATAAGAAAATAAAATATTATTTTTATTAAGGGTGGAAACCCTAATTTGTTTTAAGAAAGTATATATATATTAATTATATTATTTATGTACAATAAAATAAAATAATAAAATATATACAAATGTCAAAAAATAAAAATATATTAGAAAAAATATTATTTAAGTATGTAAATAATAAAAAATTAAAATATAATATTTTTAGGTATTATTTTCAAGTTTCTATTCAAGAAAATAAAAGTATGTTATTTAATAATTACTTTTATGTTATATAAAATAATACAAAATACAAAATAAAATGTGAAAATTTATGAAAATGTTTTTGGTAATTTTTTATGTTTATAAAAAATAAAATAAAATCAGAAATGAAAAAGAAATAGAAAAATATAAAAAAAATAAAACAATGGGCCAAGGGGGTGTGAGAAGCAAGTCAGGGGTGCAAAAAGTAGGGAATAGGCAGGCCCAACCCAACTACTTCATCTTCAACCTTCGTTCAAACAAAAACGTGTGTTCTGAGTTCAACTTCGTATCTCTTGTTTCAGTGCTTAAAAACAAAAACTTGTAACATGAAAGTTGTAGAGCATAATCACACGATTCCAACCATATAACGAACTTAATCTAACTCTCAAAGACCAGAGAGAATTTCTCTGGCCCTAATTTCTAACCTAACTTTTTCAGAAAGTTCATCAATCAAATTCTTTCAGCACACTTAACTTAAATGAAATCTATGCATATGTACAGCTTAAGGGCTATGAGTATTACATTTTTTATTCACAAACCTAAGCCTAATGATTCCTAAATAGAGAGATAGAAAGTTGGAAAATACCTGTTTCAGTTGAACTCGAATATGGCAATGCTGGGGTTTTCAGTGAGGCCTGAGATGTTTGTGAGCTTGCATGAACTTCCTCTGACCTTCCCCAATGCTTTGTTTGCTTTGAGCTTGCTTGAATAAGCCTGTAGAAGTCAACCTACACAAGCTGAAATCAGAAATGGTGAAGCTTGCAAATGGAGTTACAGTCAATGGCCAATGATTGGGATAACTTAGATGGGTTATATGGAATGTATTGGAAGAGGTTTGGGGCAAAATGCACGAGTGGTTTATGATTTGGAAACAAAAATGCAGAAACTCCCCTATTTTGCAAGAAGAAGGTGTTTTTGTGTTTTGGAAGGCTTGAGGGTTGGATAGCTCGTGCTTCTGGCTCAAGGAAATATGCAAAAGTTGTTTCAAATGCTTACAAACTTGGTTCTTATCAGATTTCAAAGATATGGATCTTTTGCAAGTTTACTTGGTTTTGAAGTAAAAGTGTGAAGTGATACAAGACAAGCCTGTACAGGCTATCTTCAAGCATGCACAAGATGGTTGTACCTTTGCCTAAGTTTATGGAACTTGTTTGCTGCAAAGAGATGGGTTCAAGGCTCAAGCGAAGCAAGTTGACATAAAGTTGCCTTTATCAAAATGGCATAGTTAGCTTTTTGCCAAAAAATAGATTAAACCCTTGTGTAAACTTCCAATAATCAGAATAATGCCTTAAACCAATGATTTTGCATTAAATTTTTGAGTGTGGAAGGGTTTAGAGACCTGTATTCAACTACAAGCAAAGTTGGACAGATTTTGCAACTTGTGTCAACATGAAAATGCCATGGATCAAAAGTGAGTTTTTGCCAAATTCAAACCTTCGATTATCCCTAACAATAAATGATTTTGGGGAGTTCTTTGACATTTTAGAAAGCCTGTAACATGCTCTATAATTCATCTTTGAAATGCATTTTTATATTCCAAGTGTAACTAGGTGAAAAATTGCCATGAAGATAGGTCAAAATCCTGCCTAAACTAGGGCAAAATTTCACTAAGTTAAAAGTTTCATGGACCGTTGTTCCAAAAATTATAACTTGAGATCCAAGCTTCTTTTGGGAAGACTTTGTGAATCAAAGTTGTATATTTTGTGTAGGACTACAACTTTCATGTTGGAAGTTTTGTTTGAATCCAATTGCATCATGGTGAAAATGTTGGGCAAAGTTGGGGAAAAAAAAAGAAAATTTCATAACTTAGAAAAATTCTAAGTTATGAAATTTTTCAACCTTAAACCCTAATTTTCAAAATTAGGTGTCTTGATGAAAAAGTTTCATGTTTTGACTCATATTGATGAAAAATGACCCTTGGCACTTGATTTTGACCAAAAAGTCAAAGTTTGACTTTTTAGTGTACAGTTGATTTTTGATCAGTTGATTGGAAAAATTATCTGTCAATCCAATGCATTTGAGATCTTTTGAACCTTGTGAATAGGTCAAGATGATGCCATTGAGTCCTTGAATCCATACTTGAACCCAATTTGCCATTGGCTAGGTGAAAATCAGAAATTTCCCTTATACAGTCAAAACCCTAAAAATGACCATTTTACCCTTTTGATGATCTGATCAAATTTCTTGAGTTGTGGTCCTAACTTGATCAAATGGTTCATATGAGTCTATAATGTTGATTTGGATCAAAAATTATGAGGTTTGACTGTAAATTGGCCATAATTGACTTTTTACCCAATACAGGTGATTTTTAGGTCAACTATCCAATTGACTGGGCAAAAATTTAATTCAAGGCTTGAAACTTGGTATGAGCAATCTTATAAGTCCAACATGAAGCATGAAAGTCACATTGAGCATTAGAAGTCCAAAATTCCTTGTGCAAACTCAAACCCTAATTTAGGTCAACAATGCAAGGAGATGTCTTGAGCAGAGCAAACCCTAGCTTGGTCTTGAGTTCAAAGAGTCTTGTGAGGAGAAATCTTGATAAAATGAGAGGGAAAATTTTGGGGTACAACAAACCGTAATTCGGGGTATATCATTCCAAGTATTCACTTGGTACATAGAAGCCAGAGTTTCCAGAGCATCAGCCATTTGATTTTCGTCTCTAGGGATGTTATGGAATTCAACTTTATCTAAGAATGGTAATAATCTTCTAGCATAATCTTTGTAAGGGATCAAGCCAGGGTGAAGAGTATCCCATTCTCCTTTAATCTGATTTATTACCAAAGCTGAATCACCATACACATCTAGAATTTTGATTCTGAGATCAATAGCTTCCTCGAGACCCATGATGCAAGCCTCATATTCTGCCATATTATTAGTGCTATCAAATGTTAACCTTGCAGTAAAAGGAATGTGAGATCCATGAGGAGTGACAATCACAACACCAATTCCTTTACCATAAGCATTCACAACTCCATCAAATATCATACTCCAATGAGTTTCAGGGTCAGGACCTTCCTCAGGTAATGAGTCTATATTAGAAATAGATTTCTAGGTTCATCACAATCTTTCACTTTTAGGAACATCACATCCTCCACTAGTTGGTGAGCAAGATAATCTGCCAACACACTAATTTTAATATCTTTTTGAGTGCGGTATTCGATATCATATTCAGATAACAACATCTGCCAGCGGGCAATTCTCCCAGTAAGAGCAGGTTTTTCAAAAATGTACTTGATTGGATCCATTTTGGAGATCAACCAAGTGGTGTGATTCAACATATACTTCCGTAAACGCTTTGCCGCCCAGGCCAAAGCACAACATGTTTTTTCCAGCATGGAATACCACGACTCACAATCAGTGAATTTTTTACTGAGATAATAAATAGAGAACTCCTTCTTCCCTGTTTCATCCTATTGTCCCAGA
Organism: Vicia faba; assembly: GCA_948472305.1. Taxonomy (NCBI): domain Eukaryota; kingdom Viridiplantae; phylum Streptophyta; class Magnoliopsida; order Fabales; family Fabaceae; genus Vicia; species Vicia faba. The sequence goes on along the minus strand of OX451739.1, from coordinate 51,144,357 downwards.
ATATAACCCATGGATTTATCTAACACTGTCATATATATAATCAACGGTCTTCCTTCTACGGGAGGGAGCAAGATAGGAGGTTAAAGCAGATATTCCTTAATACTCTCAAATTCCCTTTGGCAGTCATCCGTCCATACACAACCTTGATCTTTCTTTAACAACTTAAATATCGGTTCGCATGTTTTAGTCATGTAGGAAATGAATCTGGAAATATAATTCAAACGCCCGAGGAAACCTCTGACTTGCTTTTCAGTTCTTGGTGCTGGCATTTCTTGAATTGCTTTGACTTTATCAGGGTCAACTTCAATTCCTTTCTGGGTAACAATGAAACCTAACAACTTTCCTGATCAAACACCGAAGGTGCATTTATTTGCATTCAAGCAGAGACGATACTTCCTCAAACGCTGAAACAACTTCAACAAATCTTCTATATGCCCTTCTTCAGTCTGGGATTTGGCAATCATATCATCAACATATACTTAAATTTCCTTGTGCATCATATCATGGAATAGGATTGTCATAGCCCTCTGGCACGTTGCACCAGCGTTCTTCAACCCGAAGGGCATCACTCTGTAACAGAATGTTCCCCAGGGTGTGATAAACGTTGTTTTTTCCATGTCCTCTAGAGCCATTCTTATTTGATTATACCCAGAAAATCCGTCCATGAACGACAATACTTTGAATTTTGTTGTGCTATCCACTAACATGTCGATATGTGGCAATGGAAAATCATCTTTTGGACTAGCTTTATTTAGATCTCTGTAATCTACGCACATGCGGTCTTTTCCGTATTTTTCGGTACTGGGACAATATTGGAAATCCATTGAGGATACAATAACGTTATAAGAAAACCAGCATTAATCTTCTTTAGAACCTCCTCTTTGATCTTTACTGCCATATCTGGGTGAGTTCTTCTCAACTTTTGTTTAATTGGCGGACACTCTGGCTTCAAAGGCAAACGGTGCTCGACAATATATGTATCTAGACCAGGAATATCTTGGTAAGACCAAGCAAAAATATCCACATACTTTTTCAACAACTCAATCAACCTTCTCTTCACATCGGGATGCAACGATGCTCCAATCTTGACTTCCTTCGGAACCCAAATTGATCACTTCCAAAGGCTCTTTATATGGATGAATGGTATTTCCCTCTTGCTCAAGCAACCGTGAGACATGTTCTGGAATCTCATCATAATCTTCTTCTTCAGCCCCAAACACAGGACATTCAAAGTTGGGAGAGGGTGCAGGGTCATTGTATTCAACAAGTTTTTTAGTTAGCCTGCACATATGATTTGTGATTGCATTTAGAAACTGACACATATAACAAGTGATAATGCAGATTGAATTTCAGTTATTATTTATTTTGAAAGGTTTTTTTTATTACCATTTTCCGAGGAAAAGCAGAAAAATAAAGACATAATTTGGGAAACAAAGACAACTTTTATTACTGATCTTAACAGTCACAGCAAACAGATAAGCCCTACAACATTAGTACTTCCACCTTGGGCATAGTGAAAGCCTTTCAAAAAAAGGATTAATCAAATCAAATTACTTTGAAACATGTATGCAAGAGGGAACATCAATAGTGACCCAGTTCTGAACCCTGACTCCATGTGTCACATAATTCGGCATTTCCTGCTCTGCTTCATCCTCCTCAACAGCATTAATTCCAGAATCAGTTGGATGGAGGTAACCTCCGCTGCGGAAAATGTCTTGATACCTGTCTGCAGCAGACTTCGACTTCATGCCCTTACCTTTGTCATTCTTCGAAGAGAACCCTAAGCCAGTTTTGTTCTTGTTCACGGGTGGATCCACAATTCGTCTCCAAGCTGCATTAGGACCATTGTGCATAACCTGCTGCACGTTCTTCAGCGAGACCATGGAATTCTCATTTCCTCTTATGTTTTCAATGGATAAGGCTTGGAACTGGTTTCCCACAGTAGCTTCACTTGCTTCTACAATACTGAAAGAGAACAAATGAGATACCAAGAATGCCTGCTCCCCATTTATGATCACTACCTTCCCTTCACGCATAAACTTTAGCTTCTGATGTAAAGTTGAAGTGACAACCCCTACTTCATGTATCCATGGCCGTACTAGCAAACAACTATATGTAGGAATAATGTCCATGACATGGAAGGCTATCTGGAACAAATGTGGTCCTATATGGATAGGTAAGTCCACTTCACCGATGACAGATTTCCTCGACCCATCAAAAGATTTCATAATGATGCCACTCGGGCGCATAGGTGTTCTTTGATATTTCAACTTCATGAGAGTACTCCTCGGTATAACATTCAATGCAGATCCATTATCAATTAGCACATTGGATAGCGAATCATTCTTGCAGTTCATAGATATGTGGAGGGCCAGGTTGTGATTCCTCCCTTCATCTGGTAATTCATCATCGCAGAAACTCAAGTTATTACATGACATAATGTTTCCAATTACGCTGCTGAATTGATCTATTGGCATGTTACTCTCTACAAAAGCTTGGTCCAGTACCCTCATCAAGGATTCTCTATGAGCAGAGGAGTTCATTAATAAAGCTAAGATAGATATCTTTGAAGGAGTCTGCAGTAGCTGGTCTACAATTCTGTAGTCGCTCATCTTAATTATCTTCAAAATATCATCCACTTATTTCTCTAGCGTAGCTCCACTAGTCTCTCCTGTAGTCTTCTTAGGTTCATCATTCTCAGCAATTTTCTTTCCATCAGCAACATCTCTCTGAACAACCGGCACAAACACACGACTGTTACGGGTCACCCTGCTATTTTCAGCTATATTTCCAACATCGGGCATTGGCTGGATGGGAACTTCCACCCCATCTTCTAAGATTGTAGCGTTGTATTTGTAAGGCACAATCTTATCTGATTTGTAGGGGATAGGACCTGGAAAACTAATTACCAATGGGGTAAGAGCTGGCTTGCTATGATACTCCATCTCAAAATGGGATGGTGCACCGAAACAAGGCATAATGATGTTTACCCCTTCTTCAACACAACCAGTCATCAATTAGTCATTTCTGGAAAACAAATATTCGTCTAAAAAGAAATACTCATCCGCGGAGGCATACTCTTCCTTTGACTCTTCTTCCTTTAAACAAACCTCAACCATATCAACTTCATGATAATCATCCCTCTGACCTGTGATCTTGATAGTTCCATTGTCTAACAGCAACTGAACACCCTTCTTCACGATTGAACATCCTCGGGGATCTCGACAGCAAACTAGGCAAGCTCTATATTGGTGTTCCACCTGACCAGCCGTATGGCAGAAGGTAGCATGCAACTGCACGAGATCCTCATTCATATACTCCACATCCAAAATTCTAAATTCACCAGGACATCCAGAAACCATGTTCACTTCCTCTTCATACTCTGCCCTAGGCCTAATTATGTAGATGAGGCCCTCATCCATCATCTCCTATAAATCAGCCTTTATCTTATCGCAACCCTGTATATTTGTACTGCAAGTAGCACAACCAGAATGGTCATGTGTATAGTAGCTAAATTCAGAGGCCTGCGTGCATTTTCACCAAATCTCCTCTAACCAGATTAATGTCAAAAATCTGGAAGTCGCCTGGACAACCGGCCACCATATTTATAGCATTTACTCACTGTGATTGGTGGATCTGGAACTGACTGTTTAACGCTGGTTCGCAAAATGTCGCGGAAGCAAGAGTCGCCACCGTCTTTTATTTTCTCCAAATGGAAAGGACAAAAGCACAGAAAAATTCCTTATAGAGATTGCTCTCGGTTCGGGAGGTAGGTTATAGAAAGGGAAGGTGTTAGCACCCTTTCTATCCATGGTTATCCATGGGCTCTTAGATACTTGCTCACTTGTGTTTTCAAAAATGGTTTGTTTGCTTTTCAACTGTGGGTTTTAAAAAGTTTCTTTGAAAATTCCAGTTCGACTCTTGTATCGGTCCTCAAGAGTGTTTGAAAAATTGCTTTCGAAAGCTTTTTGAAAATGTGTTGGTGTGAAAAGTATTTTTGAATTTGTTTTGAAATTAGAGCAAGTATTAAGAGTCGTCTACCTACCCTAAGAAATTCGTCTGTGTAGATGTCCTTTAAAGTAGTGCCATCCCACCATTGAGAGGTAGGTAGCACCACCGTTGGAGGTGTTCGGGTCAATTCGAGGTTCGGGACATGGTGATCACCAGAGCAATGGGAAGACACCTTAGAAGCTACCCTCATGCCAGGTTCCCGGATCATGAGGACTTACTAAGACATCCTCTACTCGACGATCACCTTTCGAGGCAAGGCAACAGTGAGGCGTACCCTAGGGGTGGTGTGTGATTTGTGTGTCATGTTCAAATATTTTTTGTCTTTTGTCATGTCATGGTGATCTACGCGTTTGTTTTTATTTAGACATTCATTCTTGCATGCATTTATTTAACAGTTAAAAAGGTTGCGGAAATATAAAGTTCTAAACTATTACAAAGGCGCGGGTCCACATCGCCAAAATTAAAGTCCAAGACCCGATTTGACAGAAAATAAATAAAGAAATAAAGTAAAGTGCGAAAGATAAATATTATACGGCTTCGGGAGAGTTACATAAATATTTAAAAGAAGGAAGTAAATAAAATGCACGAATATGAATTGAAATTGAAAGCGAGGGCGTTGGACCCTTTTTAATGAAATTAAACTAAATAATTAAATTAATGAAAATTAAAATGAAAGGAAATTATCTTTGGTATTTTTTGGATTTATGAATTTTTATGAGAAAGATTAAATGAAATTAAAATATTAACCCTAATTCTAATTGTTATTTTTTATTTAGAAAACATTAAACTTTAACCTAAAATTAAACCTAATTAATTAATGCATTTTGATTTATGAAAATAAATAATTAATTAATCATAGTGAGAAAAAAGAAAAAAGAATGAAAAAGATTTGAAACCCTAATTCTACCAATTTTTAGGTTTTATTGAAAGAATATTAAGATTAATCCTAGATTTAAAAAGCTAAATTAAATTAATGAGATTTATTTACAAAATAAAACATTAAATAAAAATACTTATTTTTTGTCTTTTTCTGATTTTTATATTGTTTTTATATTTTTATGAAAATAATTAAATTAAAGGAATTAATTAAAAAGAGAAATAATTGAATCAAATAAAAATGAAAAAATATAAAAGAAATTGCAAACCTTGGGGGGTCTGTCCCCAAATGGGAGGTTTATTGTAGCCATTCTGGCCCACTTATATCAAGCCCTTTTGACCTTTTCAGGACGCGTGTAGGTGCGTTGACTCAGGTCCATCATGTTCCTCCAATTATGACCCTTTGATCCATCTCAGTAGGCACGTGGATGGCTTGATATTGTGGATGTACGATGGACGCTTGCTTGGAAATTACATAGAAGTATTGTTAGAAAAATGTTATTGAAAGGGGGGGGGGGGGACCTGGGGCTCGAACCCAGGTCCTAGAGATTACCAACGCTATGCCTTGCCAACTGCTCCACTTTGTCTCTTTGTATATTATATAAACAATAAACATTATAATATAAAACAATCGTTAGTGCCTGTTTCCGCGCGAAATTTCAAATGGACCAACCAACGCCTTACACTTCATCATCTTCTTCCTTAATGCGTTTTCCTGAAAATATAAAAGGGTTAGCGGGGGTTTTAAACCCCCCCAAAATATGCGTTTTCCAGTAATAGCGATTAGGCCGTCTTGGAGTATAAATTAGGCGCGAGGGTTCTATTCAGATCGTCCAAGCTTCTTGAATCCAAACATGGCACTGAGATTCTCTAATTTTACAGTATTTGGAAACGCCCAAATTAGAACTTGAAAAACCCTAATAATCGTCCATGGAAATTCTTCATACAATGCATAAAAACTCAATTCAATCACATGGTTAGTTTCAGAATCATCCAATTAGTGTGAATCCATGAAAAAATGCAATGAATATGCTTGAATATTAAAACACGATTATGAAAAAAATGTGAAAAAGTTTGAATCCCCTATACCGATTCTGGGCGTTAGAGTTGATGTTCTTGATTGGAATAGTCTCCTGGTCACCTTGGCAAGCTAATGGGATGATTATTTTGGCTTGAATCGCCCTAAAACCTAGTTTTCAGTTTTCACTTTTTTGGCAAAAAACTCAAGTTTTGTTCTTGGTGTATGGCGCAGCTGGGAGGTTCTTTTGAATAGGGTTTGCATCAGTACTTATGTGTGAAGGTTTTAGGTCAAAGAAACCAAATCAAAACCTTTGCATTCATGATTTTCAAGATTTGATTCTTAAGGATCTTTTTCAATATTTTTTCATGAAGAATCATGTCAATTTGCTCCAATTCATTCCTTTTTTGGTATGCACGAAATCCTTAGTGAATCATGAGTGATTGTCTTGCACAAAAAGATTTAAAACATTAGGTTTAGTATTTTTCACCTATTTATTTTAATTAAATGAATTATTAATAATTAAAAATCCAAATAAATAAATAAAAATGATAAAAAACTTCCCTTTGGGCCAAATGGTCGTGCACATGCCTTGGATGATGAATTGTGGAAGAAAAAGAGGCCCATTAGCAATTTTAAGACATTTGAAGCAATGTTGACTTTTCAAAATATCCAAAAATTTCCCATGTGAGGCATTTTTAAGACATTTGAAGCAATGTTGACTTTAGAAAATGTCTTTCTCTTCAAAATGAGCTTTGGAGGGAATTTTTCTGATAATCCATGTGGAAGTTATGCCTTGGTCAAGTTACAGTTGACTTTTTCAACTGTCCAAATATGGAAACTTTTGCATCTTGATGATTTTTGAGCCAAGCTTTGAGAATCATGATCAAGCATTGATCAAATTATGTTTGTGGCTTCAAAATGAGATGTTGACCAAAAATTTGGACTTTTGACTGTCAAATGACCATTTTGCCCCTACAGTTGACTGTAATGCATTTAGGGTTTTGACTGTGCAATTTTGTGCTGTAAGTCTTGAAACTTGGCATGAAGATGCTTGACCATGTTTGTAGGCATGTGGGACTTGATTGGACCCTTGGAAACTTCATTTCCTTTGTCAGAACCAAAACCCTAATTTTGACTGTTAGGAGGCCCTTGAACTGTGCAACCCTTTGGGGAATTTTGAAGCTTTGACTTTGCAATTCTTGAAGAATATGGGAGGGCAAATTTTGGGGTACAACAGTTGCCCCTGTTCAATCTTCTTAGACCTGAGGATGCAGATTGGCTGAAGTGTCTTTCGTAATCCGAGGGTGGAAGATGATTGAACACTAGAGTGCCCAGAAATTTGCGCTCACATAGTAGTGTGATGGTGGAATGGGCTTATAGATGCCATTTGGAGATTGATGAATAGGATGATGGGCTTATAGATGCCATGCTAAGAGATGATGGAAGGTGGATGGGCTTATAGATGTCATCTGGGCGTCGATCGCGTAAGAGATTCCTTAGCGAGAACTTGCGTACCTGCAAAAGAGAAACATGATTACCTGGCCTGTTGCAGGAGCTGGTCTTCAAATTCTTGTGTAGATGTGTCCTGACTGGTTACAGGAGCTGTATCTGGATCTTCAAAAGGTGATGAATGAACCAGGGGTGGCTACTACCTCAACAGGAACGCTGAGAGAACCTTGGGCGACTTCAACCTCAACAGTAATCATTGAGAGAATCTTTGGACGACTTCAACCTCAATAGTAACGCTGAGAGAATCTGGGGACGATTACTACCTCCGCAGTATCGGGGAGAGAACCATAGGCGACTACAACCTCAACAGCAATCATTGAGAGAATCTTGTGCAACTTCAACTTCAACAGTAACGCTGAGCGAATCTAGGGATGATTACTACCTCCGCAGTATCGGGGAGAGAACCATAGGCGACTACAACCTCAACAGCAATCATTGAGAGAATCTTGTGCGACTTCAACTTCAACAGTAACGCTGAGCGAATCTAGGGATGATTACTACCTCCGCAGTATCAGGGAGAGAACCATAGGCGACTACAACCTCAACAGTAATCATTGAGAGAATCTTGGATATCTTCTGCTGAGTCTTTATCAGGAAAATCTGTTAGGGGTCGATTTAGCTGGACTAGAGAAGGCCTTGGACTGGATAAGAAACAGAAAAATCTTAGGGTCGATTTAACTGAACCGGTCTAGGTCTTGAATATAGCTGAGAACTTAACTGGATCTTTCCTGAAAGGTAAAGGTCAGTCATATGTCATGCATGATATGGATCAAGCAAATGATGTTCTCAACATAAATGAGATTTGTAAGATATGATGCATATATGCATGCTATAATGATGTGTGAAAATGTGGTATTTATGAATGTATGTTTTCGTCTTAGGGCAATAAATCCTTGACGGGTGCCGGGAAGTCACTCCTGGGCTGATGTTTGAAGAATAGATTTTGCCTCCGCTAGGGATGATGGTTGCAAGTATACTGGTAGGAGAAGGTGACTCCGTTGGGGAATAAACTTGGCGAATGAATTACTCTGCGGGGAGAAAGGTACTCTAACGATCTTGCTGGGAAGCAATACTCTGTGGGGAGAGAGATACTTTGCTGGAATGTTGATAATAACTTGCTGGGGATACCATTGTTGTGTTGGAAGCGTTAATAGACTTTGCTGGGGATAAGAAGACTTCGTCGAGGACGCTCTTTCCGTGGCCTTTAGCTGAGGATAACCCAGTTATATCCTGGTAAGGAAATAACTCTTTGAATAAAGCCGGGAGACGCGTTCGTGCTCTGCGAGGATAAGCTTCCAGAATCTACTGGGGATAAGCTTGCTGCTTGGGGAGATGGATCCCAACTTTCTTGGGGAAACTGGATTGGACTCTCCTGGGGAAGTTTTGAATTGTACCGGGGAAACGACTCCAATGAATGTCTGATATACCGCCGGGGAACAATCTTTAGACCAAGACTGCCGGGGATGCTTGTTAAGGATGACTGTATATTGCTGCTGGGGAATGTTGAGATCTGCGGGAGGATACCCAACTTCTTTAAGTTTGATTGTAACTTTGCTCGGGGAGAGTGTATTGACTTGCTGGCTCATTCTCTGGGGAATTGGGATGTACTGGTTATGTTCTTCAGCTGAACCTACTTTTGTACCTTGGAGGATAGAATAATTAGATTGCTTAGACAACTCTTTATTGCCCCTGTTTCTAATGTTACCTGTAATTAATCCTTTGTTTCGTATGCAAATATTCATGAGTTAGCAAATTATTGTCAATGCATATATCACAAATTGAACCTTGGACGTTCTTCGCAAAACAAAACAGAAAAGGAAAAACAATTGGCAATTTTAACTGAAAAGTGATTTTTGTATTGACTTTGAATTTGCCTGTGAATAGGCGTTTATGTACAAGAGGCTGACGTCCTAGTAAGAGAACGCCGCCGAACAAAAGAGTTTATACAAATTTGTACAAGAGAAAATAAAACAGCTGTGTGAAATGAATGATCCCATTGGGTTTCAACTCTGCTATCGCCTTTATATCCTCGAGCGTCTCATCACTTGATGACCTTAGTTGAAGATGAAGCTGACTGATCGATGCTGTCTGAACTTGATGTAGATACCAGATTCTGGATGCAAAGTGATCCAATGAGACATAGTATTACGCTTTATCCCTAACTTTTGCCTGGACCGCCCTTTCGGGTTTTCAGTCCACCGGGATACCCATTTTTGCCCAAGCCGCCTTTTCAGGTTTTCGACTTTCCGGGTGTACAGATTTTTTCATTTCATCCCTTCATTTTGCCCGAACCCTTTTGGTTCGACGGGAAGCCCTAATTTTTTCCTAGGCATGTCAGCCTAGCGGGTCTTTTTTATGCGTAGTATCTTTTTACTATGTCTGCATTGGCGGGGTGAGGAAGGTCGTCACCATCCATGTTGGTTAAAATCATTGCTCCTCCTGAGAACACATGTTTAACCAAAAATGGCCCTTCGTACGTAGGGGTCCATTTGCCCCTTGGATCACTCTGAGGAAGGATGATTCGCTTGATTACCAGATCCCCAACTTGATATTCCTGTGGTCTGACCTTTTTGTTAAATGCCCTGATCATCCGTTTTTGGTATGTCTGACCGTGGCAGATAGCAGAAAGTCTCTTTTTATCAATAAGGTTTAATTGGTCAAGTCGTGTCTGGATCCAATCATCTTCGTTCAGATTTGCATCCTTCATTATCCGGAGAGAGGGTATTTGCACTTCGATTGGTAAGACTGCCTCCATACCATAGACCAAGGAGAAAGGAATTGCCCCGGTTGACGTCCTGGATGAGGTACGGTACCCATGTAGAGCGAACGGTAACATCTCGTGCCAATCCTTATAAGTCACTGTCATCTTCTGCACGATTTTCTTAATATTTTTATGTGCTGCTTCTACAGCCCCATTCATCTTCGGTTTGTAAGGAGAAGAGTTGTGGTGCTGTATCTTGAACTGCTCGCAGAGTTCAGTGATCATCTTGTTATTCAGATTGGTATCGTTGTCTGTAATAATTCTTTCAGGGACCCCGTATCGACAGATCAGGTTGTGCCGAATGAACCGTGCCACAACAGTCTTGGTTACCGTAGCATAGGAGGCTGCTTCGTCCCACTTCGTAAAGTAATCAATCGCTACCAGGATGAAGCGATGCCCGTTGGATGCCGTAGGTTTAATCTCACCGATCATATCTATGCCCCACATTGCGAACGGCCAAGGCGCAGTCAGAACATTCAGAGGAACTGGAGGAACGTGCACCTTGTCTGCATATATCTGGCATTTATGGCACGTCCAAGAGTGTTGGTAGCAGTCAGCTTCCATTGTGGACCAGAAATACCCTTCCCGAAGGATTTTCTTTGCCATAGTGTGTCCACTGGAATGTGTGCCAAAGGTCCCTTCATGTAGCTCTTCCATGATCCTTTCTGCTTCGTTCTTATCCACACAACGCAGTAAGGTCGAATCATGGTTTCGCTTGTACAAGATGCCGTTGCTAAGGAAGAACTTCGCTGCGAACCTTCTCAGAAACTTCTTATCATTGACAGAGGCACCTTCAGGATACTCCTGGGCTTCCAAATATCTCTTCACCTCATGGTACCAAGGCTTCTCAGTCACCAGTTCAGTCTCGAGATCACAACAGTATGCCGGTTCGTCCAGTTTCCAGATGATGATTCGGGGAGCCTCATTATCCCATTTGACCTTGAACATAGAAGACATTGTAGCTAACGCGTCCGCCAGATGATTCTCCTCTCTTGGGAAATGTTCAAAGGTTATCTTCGTGAAGTGGGGGATCAATGTCAACACACATTCTCTGTAAGGAATAAGGTTCGGATGTTTCGTATCCCACTCTCCTTTGATCTGATTGATCACGAGAGCGGAATCTCCGAAGACACTCAGAAACTTGATCCTTAGGTCGATCGCAACTTGAAGACCCATGATGCATGCCTCATACTCCGCCATGTTATTGGTACAGTTGAAACATAGCCGGGCAGTAAGTGGAGTATGAGTGCCTTGAGGAGATATGATTACAGCGCCGATACCGTTACCCAAAGCATTGGAGGCTCCATCAAAGTGCATAGACCATCGGGATCCTTCCTCAGGTCCTTCATCCGGTCCAGGTACTTCACAATCAGTCACAATCATGATGATCTCGTCCGGGAACTCGAAGTTCATTGACTGATAGTCGTCTACGGCCTGATGTGCCAAGTGGTCTGCCAATACACTTCCCTTGATGGCTTTCTGGGTCGTGTACTGAATGTCGTATTCTGTCAAGATCATTTGCCATCTCGCTATTCTCCCAGACAGAGCAGGCTTTTCGAATATGTACTTTATAGGATCCATCTTTGAGATCAACAAGGTAGTGTGAGTCAGCATATACTGTCTCAGCCGGCGAGCAGCCCATACCAAAGCGCAGCAAGTTTTCTCGAGCAGTGAGTATCGGGTCTCACAGTCGGTAAACTTTTTGCTAAGGTAATAAATGGCATGCTCTTTTCGGCCAGACTCGTCATGCTGCCCCAGCACACACCCCATTGAGTTGTCAAGTACTGTCAGATATAGTATCAGAGGTCTCCCTTCAACCGGTGGCATAAGGATGGGTGGTTCTTGGAGATACTCCTTGATTCTGTCAAAAGCAGCCTGACATTCATCATTCCAATGTACTACCTGATCTTTCTTCAGTAGCTTGAAGATTGGCTCGCAGGTAGCAGTTAAGTGTGAGATGAAGCGAGCAATGTAATTCAGGCGTCCTAGAAAGCCTCTGACCTCCTTCTCTGTCTTAGGAACTGGCATCTCTTGAATAGCTTTGACCTTGGCAGGGTCCACTTGAATACCCTTATCACTTACAACGAAGCCTAGCAACTTTCCAGATCTTACCCCGAAGGTGCACTTGTTTGGGTTCAACCTCAGCTTATACAGTTTCAACCGGTCAAACAACTTCTGCAGATGATCAAGGTGTTCTTCCTCAGTCTGGGACCTTGCGATCATGTCATCAACATACACTTCTATCTCATGATGGATCATATCATGAAATAAAGCAACCATGGCATGTTGGTAGGTTGCCCCAGCGTTTTTCAGTCCAAAAGGCATGACCTTGTAGCAGAAGGTGCCCCACTGAGTAACAAAGGTAGTTTTTTCCATGTCTTCAGGTGCCATCTTGATCTGATTGTAACCTGAAAAACCATCCATGAAAGAGAACACCTTATGCTGAGCTGTATTGTCAACAAGGACATCAATGTGAGGTAAAGGGAAGTCATCCTTGGGGCTGGCCCTGTTCAGATCCCTGTAGTCGACACACATTCTGACCTTTCCATCTTTCTTTGGTACCGGCACCACATTAGCAACCCACTGAGGGTAAGAAGTCACTGCAAGAAACCCGACATCAAACTGTTTCATAACCTCGGCTTTGATCTTCTCAGACATCTCTGGACGCATACGGCGGACCTTTTGCTTAACCGGAGGGCAGTCTTCCTTGGTAGGCAAATGATGGACCACAATGTCAGTATCCAACCCGGGCATGTCTTCGTAGGACCAGGCAAAGATCTCCATATAATCATGTAGCATCTTAGTCAACCGTTGCTTCACGCTGAGCTCTAGGTTGGAACCAATCTTTACCTCTTTCCTGTCTGCCTCACTACCCAAGTTTATTATTTCCACTGGCTCTTCATGTGTTTGAATTGCCCTCTCTTCCTGAAGTAACAGTCTTGCAAGCTCGCCAGGCACTTCGCAATCATCTTCACCTTCGTCTTCGGCTAAGTTGATCGGATTTTCGAAGTCTTAACTGGCGGTAGCAGAGTCGTTACCAGTGAGATCCAGAGTGGATTGAGACCTGTATGAGTGAGTGTGTGTAAATACAGCTGTTTTAAAATATATAAAGGAAGGAAAGATAGAAAAGGAGCATAAGATTTGAAATGCGGGAAAACGTCCAAGATTTTTATTCATGATATATGAAATGACAATTTATATGCCCTTACAAATGAAGCCACGGTGCCTCGGGTAAGACACCGGGCCATAGAGTTCAATTTATTGTTTATTACAAATAACAAAACAAAGAAGTTTATTACTGTGTAACAAAAGTAACAGGAGTATGGTCCTTCGCAATCCAATTGGTAGGTCCACTGTCGGTTGCCGGGTAGATCCAGCTATCAAACTCAGCTTCATCCACTTCATCTTCGTCCCCGATAGCATTCACTCCATGAGCAGGCAGGGGAGCTGTCACTACGTTAGGCTTCTCAGATGCCTCAAACTATACTTCCTTCGCATCAATAAGGTCCTGCAGCTTGTTCCTTAATGCCCAACAGTCATCAGTGGAGTGCCCCGGGCTATCGGAGTGATAAGCACAACGGGCATTTGGGTTGTATTTGGGGGAGGAAGTGTTCACAACCTTCGGGGCCTCCCTGACAGTCACTAAATTGGTGGATAGCAACTGTGGCAAGATCTGCGACAAAGTCATGCTCAAATGGGTAAACTCTCTCCGGGGTCTTTCAGCCCTTTGAGGATTGGTTTGCCGAGGAGCGACAGCAGGCTTAACAATCATTACCGCATTGACAGATTGGCGGCGCTCAGGTTTCTCTTTTCATCTAGAGCCATATACAACACTGGCCTCCTTCTTGAAGGATTTCTTCTCAGAACTAGACGATGCACCCTTCGGAATCTTACCAGACTTCAACCCAGCCTCAATTCTCTCTCCGGTCAGAATAAGATCAGTAAACCCTGCAGATGAGTTACCGATAAGATGGTTGAAAAGCGGCCCAAATAGGGTCCCCAGGAACATGTCTACCAACTCGCGATCAGTCAACGGAGGCTGCACCCTGCCAGCCAGATCCCTCCACTTCTGCGCGTACTCCTTAAAACCTTCGCTTGAACCTAACGACATACCCTGGAGTTGGGTACGTGTAGGGGCAAGGTCGGCATTATATTGATACTGCTTATAGAAAGCAGTAGCCAACTCCTCCCAGTTACGAACCTTGGTCCCATCCAGCTGATAGAACCATTCGAGATGAGTCCCTGAAAGACTCTCCTGGAAGAAGTGGATCCACAAGTTCTTGTCCACTGAGTACGGTTGAATCTTCCGCACATAAGACCTGAGGTGTAGCTTGGGACATGATTCCCCATCATATTTGGTAAAAGATGGTGCTTTGAACTTACGAGGAATGATCACACCAGTAGACAAACCCAAATCTCCAAAATCCAGCCCAGGCACTTGTTGGATCTCCATAGCATTCAGTCTGTCCTCCAACTGCTTGTATCTGTCTTCTGCAGGAGGATACTGTTCCTCATCAAAATCAGTCTCGTTGTCGGAGACTACCAGACTAGGACCTTTTCCCTCTTGAGGAGTACCCTTGCCTATGGAAGAACCAACCTCCTCATTCTGCAGAGTGTTGCCAAACCTTCGGCCCGAGTTGAAAAGAACAGTTCTTCTCTTCTTCTTCTTTTACTTCTTCAGGAGCAGAGCCTTCAGCTCCTCTTGGCCCTGAGCCAAACCCATGATTAGTTCCTGAAATTGCGCATTCTGCGCCTGAAGAGCTTTGATGGACATCTCAGTTGATGATGAGTCAGGATTCATGATGCTGAAATAAACAGCGAAGAACAGTAAGCAACCTGAAAAGAAGAAAACCTGCTATGCACATGATGAATGATATGTGTTTATGCAATGCATTCAAGGGTTCGAAAGTTCAAATTTGTTGTAGACAAAAAGGAACACACGTTATCATTAAGGAAATAATTGTTCAGTACATCAAAGCCTCATGGGCAAAATAATACAAAGCAAATCAATCCCAAAAGACACTACGCATCCTCTTTGGAGCTATGTAGGTGTTGAGATTCCTCTCCTCATGCAAAAGGCGGGTGAGCTCCAAGACCTTCTTTTCACTAGCATGTAGACTAGTCTCAAGAGAATTCCGTTCTTCCTTAAGCTGGATCCAGCTCTTCTGCATCTCTTCCCAGGATGTGGGCATGTCAGGATGCTGAATGGTGTAGGACACTTCTCCTTCCAAGACTGGCTCTTTGATTACTGGGAGCATATGAGGATAAGGCATTACTAACTTCTGGGAGCGGGCGCGTACCCACTTGAGATAAGGTTCCAATGGGATGGAGTTCCTGTGCCCCAGTGTCTTGCTGTCTATCCTACTGGGCATCCTCCAAGCTCTGATAAATCTCTGGCGAAGTCCTTGTGCATCGTTGTCGAAGTCAAAAACTATGTCAGGAATTAACATGTCATGAGGACCATCCCTCCGAGCATAACCAAACTGTCTCCAAGCCAGGCATGGGTTGTAAGTAATACCTCCTCTGATTCCAAGTAAAGGAACATTAGGGTACTCCCCGCAACGATCAATGATAGTGACATCCTCTCTGGACCGAGGACACCAATGTATGTCTGCATGTGTAGGGGTCATCAACCGTTGTGACCATCTCAAACCCCGCTCGTTCTTCAAAACTGATTGTGGAAGGTGCGAAATAAACCACCTTCCCAGGAGAGGAGTGCAACACATAAGGACACCTCTTTTTCTCATGGTTCGAGTGTAACATGAGTGAAGGATGTCCCCCAGCAACGTAGGTATAGGATTCCTGGACATGAAGATCTGGACAGCACTGATATCTATAAGCTGATCTGGGTTAGGGAACAACACCAAACCATAGACAAGGAGGGCCACAACTTCTTCAAAAGCTTGTAAGTCAAGGGAGTTCCAACATTCATGGGCCTTTTCAAACAGAAACCTGGCTAAGAACCCTTTGATACCACTTCTAACTTCCCAATGTCCCTTGAGGTCAGATGACTGTAGGTGCAAGGCTTTAGCAATCTCTTCAAGCTTGGGTTCCTTTTCCGTACCGTTGTAGGGTAGTTGATCAAGGATAGGGATCTTCAGGAGCCGGGAGAACTCCTCCAATGTAGGTACCAGCTGATAATCCGAGAAGGTGAAACAGTGATGCAGAGGGTCAAAGAATTGGAATAGGACCTTTATCATATCTTCCTCAATGTTGGTGTTGACCAAGCTGATGAGTCTTCCATGTCTCTCACTGAATGAAGAGCTTTCAGGAATCCTGGATATAAGCTTCTTAAGCTGAGGAGGGATCCTTACAAGGCTGATTTGAATTGTCTTTCTGCGAACAGTTTCCATGTCCTACAAAACAAGAACAAAGATGAAGATTCGAACCCCTGAAATTGTTAGTCAATGCATATGATGCTGGATGATGTCATGATGCTATGATTAAACACACCACAGATATTTACAAAGACAAACATGTAAGGCACACAAGACAAGCCCTTAGAGTTTAAGGCCAGCATGGGGTCTGGGTAGTACCCTCTTGAAGTTGGTGGGTTCAACCTGTCCTATCAGAAGTAACCGGGTTCTAAGGGTCTCAATATCACGGGATTGCTTTCATTGTTCATCGTTTCGATTTAGCCACTGAACTGGCGACCGAAATATTCCAGGAAAGCAACCCTCAATTGAGTGTAGTATCGAGTATCAACCAACCTCGGACTGCACCAAAGTCAGTTATCTCACTACCCTAAAGAGGCCAAGATGGTTCAATTAAGGTTCCTAAGGTATGTTGATGCTTCATGACACCACGCGGAGGCCCCGTACTCTCCTTGACTGAACTCAAGGGTTACCGGTACACACCAAAGTGCCACATCAACGCAGCAGACTGTTTCAACCATGTCGGTATACCCCGCACAGTTCCCTCACAGCCTTGTCGCTACTTTCTAAGAAGGTATCCCCCAGATCCGGGTTAGGATCTATAGAACTCCCAAGCAACCCACAATTTAAAGCAAGCAAGGAAAGCAATTGAAAACACAGTTATGAACTAACCCTAAGGTACACCTCACTTTAAGTTTAAATCCCCAGCAGATTCGCCAGTTCTGTGATCGGTGGATCTGGAACTGACTGTTTAACGCTGGTTCGCAAAATGTCGCGGAAGCAAGAGTCGCCACCGTCTTTTATTTTCTCCAAATGGAAAGGACAAAAGCACAGAAAAATTCCTTATAGAGATTGCTCTCGGTTCGAGAGGTAGGTTATAGAAAGGGAAGGTGTTAACACCCTTTCTATCCATGGTTATCCATGGGCTCTTAGATACTTGCTCACTTGTGTTTTCAAAAATGGTTTGTTTGCTTTTCAACTGTGGGTTTTAAAAAGTTTCTTTGAAAATTCCAGTTCGACTCTTGTATCGGTCCTCAAGAGTGTTTGAAAAATTGCTTTCGAAAGCTTTTTGAAAATGTGTTGGTGTGAAAAGTATTTTTGAATTTGTTTTGAAATTAGAGCAAGTATTAAGAGTCGTCTACCTACCCTAAGGAATTCGTCTGTGTAGATGTCCTTTAAAGTAGTGCCATCCCACCATTGAGAGGTAGGTAGCACCACCGTTGGAGGTGTTCGGGTCAATTCGAGGTTCGGGACATGGTGATCACCAGAGCAATGGGAAGACACCTTAGAAGCTACCCTCATGCCAGGTTCCCGGATCATGAGGACTTACTAAGACATCCTCTACTCGACGATCACCTTTCGAGGCAAGGCAACAGTGAGGCGTACCCTAGGGGTGGTGTGTGATTTGTGTGTCATGTTCAGATATTTTTTGTCTTTTGTCATGTCATGGTGATCTACGCGTTTGTTTTTATTTAGACATTCATTCTTGCATGCATTTATTTAACAGTTAAAAAGGTTGCGGAAATATAAAGTTCTAAACTATTACAAAGGCGCGGGTCCACATCGCCAAAATTAAAGTCCAAGACCCGATTTGACAGAAAATAAATAAAGAAATAAAGTAAAGTGCGAAAGATAAATATTATACGGCTTCGGGAGAGTTACATAAATATTTAAAAGAAGGAAGTAAATAAAATGCGCGAATATGAATTGAAATTGAAAGCGAGGGCGTTGGACCCTTTTTAATGAAATTAAACTAAATGATTAAATTAATGAAAATTAAAATGAAAGGAAATTATCTTTGGTATTTTTTGGATTTATGAATTTTTATGAGAAAGATTAAATGAAATTAAAATATTAACCCTAATTCTAATTGTTATTTTTTATTTAGAAAACATTAAACTTTAACCTAAAATTAAACCTAATTAATTAATGCATTTTGATTTATGAAAATAAATAATTAATTAATCATAGTGAGAAAAAAGAAAAAAGAATGAAAAAGATTTGAAACCCTAATTCTACCAATTTTTAGGTTTTATTGAAAGAATATTAAGATTAATCCTAGATTTAAAAAGCTAAATTAAATTAATGAGATTTATTTACAAAATAAAACATTAAATAAAAATACTTATTTTTTGTCTTTTTCTGATTTTTATATTGTTTTTATATTTTTATGAAAATAATTAAATTAAAGGAATTAATTAAAAAGAGAAATAATTGAATCAAATAAAAATGAAAAAATATAAAAGAAATTGCAAACCTTGGGGGGTCTGTCCCCAAATGGGAGGTTTATTGTAGCCATTCTGGCCCACTTATATCAAGCCCTTTTGACCTTTTCAGGACGCGTGTAGGTGCGTTGACTCAGGTCCATCATGTTCCTCCAATTATGACCCTTTGATCCATCTCAGTAGGCACGTGGATGGCTTGATATTGTGGATGTACGATGGACGCTTGCTTGGAAATTACATAGAAGTATTGTTAGAAAAATGTTATTGAAAGGGGGGGGGGGACCTGGGGCTCGAACCCAGGTCCTAGAGATTACCAACGCTATGCCTTGCCAACTGCTCCACTTTGTCTCTTTGTATATTATATAAACAATAAACATTATAATATAAAACAATCGTTAGTGCCTGTTTCCACGCGAAATTTCAAATGGACCAACCAACGCCTTACACTTCATCATCTTCTTCCTTAATGCGTTTTTCCTGAAAATATAAAAGGGTTAGCGGGGGTTTTAAACCCCCCCAAAATATGCGTTTTCCAGTAATAGCGATTAGGCCGTCTTGGAGTATAAATTAGGCGCGAGGGTTCTATTCAGATCGTCCAAGCTTCTTGAATCCAAACATGGCACTGAGATTCTCTAATTTTACAGTATTTGGAAACGCCCAAATTAGAACTTGAAAAACCCTAATAATCGTCCATGGCAATTCTTCATACAATGCATAAAAACTCAATTCAATCACATGGTTAGTTTCAGAATCATCCAATTAGTGTGAATCCATGAAAAAAATGCAATGAATATGCTTGAATATTAAAACACGATTATGAAAAAAATGTGAAAAAGTTTGAATCCCCTATACCGATTCTGGGCGTTAGAGTTGATGTTCTTGATTGGAATAGTCTCCTGGTCACCTTGGCAAGCTAATGGAATGATTATTTTGGCTTGAATCGCCCTAAAACCTAGTTTTCAGTTTTCAATTTTTTGGCAAAAAAACTCAAGTTTTGTTCTTGGTGTATGGCGCAGTTGGGAGGTTCTTTTGAATAGGGTTTGCATCAGTACTTATGTGTGAAGGTTTTAGGTCAAAGAAACCAAATCAAAACCTTTGCATTCATGATTTTCAAGATTTGATTCTTAAGGATCTTTTTCAATATTTTTTCATGAAGAATCATGTCAATTTGCTCCAATTCTTTCCTTTTTTGGTATGCACGAAATCCTTAGTGAATCATGAGTGATTGTCTTGCACAAAAAGATTTAAAACATTAGGTTTAGTATTTTTCACCTATTTATTTTAATTAAATGAATTATTAATAATTAAAAATCCAAATAAATAAATAAAAATGATAAAAAACTTCCCTTTGGGCCAAATGGTCGTGCACATGCCTTGGATGATGAATTGTGGAAGAAAAAGAGGCCCATTAGCATTTTTAAGACATTTGAAGCAATGTTGACTTTTCAAAATATCCAAAACTTTCTCAACTTCCACAAGGCATAACTTGCTCAATTTTTAAGCTTTGTTCATGTTCTTGGACATTTTGGAAAGGTATTGAAGTCCTCTAACCAATGCCTTTTGTCCCATGTCATTTTGATTTACCAATCTCAAGTTATGGCCTTTGACCTAAAGTCCCTTTTTGTTGACTTTTGAAAATGACCTATAATGTTGAAATTGATAACTTTTTGTGAGAGCATTTCTTGGACTTGAAGTGTGAAGAGGAGTTGTAGGAAATGTCATTATCTTCAAAATGAGCTTTGGAGGGAATTTTTCTGATAATCCATGTGGAAGTTATGCCTTGGTCAAGTTACAGTTGACTTTTTCAACTGTCCAAATATGGAAACTTTTGCATCTTGATGATTTTTGAGCCAAGCTTTGAGAATCATGATCAAGCATTGATCAAATGATGTTTGTGGCTTCAAAATGAGATGTTGACCAAAAATTTGGACTTTTGACTGTCAAATGACCATTTTGCCCCTATAGTTGACTGTAATGCAATTAGGGTTTTGACTGTGCAATTTTGTGCTGTAAGTCTTGAAACTTGGCATGAAGATGCTTGACCATGTTTGTAGGCATGTGGGACTTGATTGGACCCTTGGAAACTTCATTTCCTTTGTCAGAACCAAAACCCTAATTTTGACTGTTAGGAGGCCCTTGAACTGTGCAACCCTTTGGGGAATTTTGAAGCTTTGACTTTGCAATTCTTGAAGAATATGGGAGGGCAAATTTTGGGGTACAACACTCCCCCATGCTTGGGTAGAGGGTTATCTTTCACATTAGGTCCCACGTCCTTGAAAGATAGAACACCAAACTTTACCAATTTCTGCACCTCAGTCTTCAAAGGATAACAATTCTCAACATTATGCCCTGGTGCTCCCTGATGAAAAGCACATGTTTGGTCTACCTTGTAATACCAAGGAAATGGTGATGGTACGGCGGGAGGTGGTTGTGTATGGACCAACTTTTTCTGAATCAATGTTGGTAGTAGCTCTGTATAGCTCATGGGAATAGGGTCATAACTCTCTCTTCTCTGATTATACCCTTGATTCCCTTGTTGGGATGGTCTTTGATAAGCAACGGTAGTTGGAGATGCACTCACAATAGGAGTAACTGAGGCGACTTGCTAATGACGCTGATAATTCCTTCTAAGAGTGTTTACCCTCCTTTCTTGTATAACAACATTTGCATATCCTTCTTTCTTCTTGGTAAACCCATAAGATGGCTTCTTCGCACCTCCATGTCATACCCCAATTTTTGACCTAAGATCCCTGCTTCATCTGCATTATTTTACATATACATCAAGGTCACATAATATGGTAGGTTCTGAACGTTTCACCTTCGAGCTTTGACTGTGTAGAGATTATCAAGTGTTGTGAGTGTTTTATCTTACGAATGACTAACCACTAATCAAGCACGAAGCGTATGTGTTGTTGTTTTGTTTTCATGTGCAGGAAATAGGTTTGAAAGAAGAGCATCAGACGTCGTATATTGATTAGGGTTTCGAGTCTCGGGACAGAAATGCGGTCGTTCGTTAATTTCCAAAAGTTGATTCATCAAAAGAATTTCAGAGAATTGTGTGTTTATTTCCACACTCTGTCCAACAGATGGTCTCCGGTTTCTCCGAATATTTTTTCAGAAAGAACGGTCGAAGTTCTACCGACTTTGTTTCATGTGTGTTTCACATTATTCTAAGATACAAGAAAACCAGGCTACACCGTCATTTTTTGATTTCTTCTACCAAAAGTCATCTGCAAATTTTCTCATGACGTGGGGTAAATTTCGTCAAAATGGGATAATTAAATTCAAAACTGTTCTAGAAGAATATATTCAGAATATTGGAAATTTTCTTTATTTGAATCCAAGTGATAATTAAAGAGGAGCTATTCAAGAGATCTCATCCAAGAATAATCATTTATCGCATGAAATATTTATTCAAGATTATTTTTGTGATTATTTTGGTGGATCTACATCATGGTTATTTAAATACATGAAGCATTATTTCAAGAAGTTAGTGGGGAATTCTATTTAATTACATGAGGAATTCTATTTGATTGCAAAATTAATTCATGTGATTTATTTGGATTTCTATTACAAAATGCAAGGTTGAAGTCCTAAGGCTTGCATTATTATTTATTCATCATTCAACAATTCATCCAAGTATTATTCAATTATTTCCCAAATTCAAATGGAAGACTTGGAATTTTATCAAGACATATCAAGATTCTAAATTTCAATCAAAGATTCAAAGTTGTTCATGATTTTACAAAAGAATTGAAGGAATTATATTGGAGAACAAATTCCATTTGTGTTACGAATTTATTTGAGTTATTATTACAAAGTTGCAAAGAAGATACAAGTTTGTACAAAATATATTTTCAACACTAAAAAAATTCAGCCTAACAAAGTTGCTAATGCAGCCCATTTTGCAACCCATTTTCAAGCCCAATTTTGTTGCATTTTTACTGGTCAACAAGGCAGCAAGCTAGCCCAGAAATGCAGCATAGCAGTCCAAAGAAAAAATGTTTTAAAATGCTATAAACATCCTGAAAAAACAGCAACATACAATAGCCCCAAATGCTGCCAAAATCTGCTGAAAACTGCTATATAGTCTGCTCCAACCTGCACCAAAGTAGCCACAAAATTGCATCAAAATAGTTAAAATGAATTGTGTGGACAAAGCATGAAAACAGCTTGCCAAAACAGTTCAAATATCTATTGTTTTTCCCCCCTAAAACCCCACACACTTCACTATAAATAGAGGCTTTTGTCAACACAAAATGGAGGAGAGAAGTCAAAAATTCAGCGGAAAGAAAGAAATCCACAAAAATTCAGCAAGTGAGAAAAACAGAAAAAAATAGAGTTTTGTTCAACAATCCAACAAGAGTTGAAAATAAAACAGAAAAATAGAGTTTTTGTTCTAAAAATCCAGCAAGAAGAAAAAATATAGCAAACTCAAGAAAACTTACGGTTTTAGAAGCCCCATCGAAGAGGCTCCGATAGGTATTACTTTTTCCTCCTCCCTATATATTGCTGCATATACTCATGTTTAAATCACTTGCTGCACCATTTTTTCTTTGCCATGTAATATTTGCCTTATCATTCTTTTCTTTGTTGTACTGTATTTGAGTTAAGTTGTTGCATGATTCTTAGCGTTTAAACATGTTTAGTATTCATAATATTGGTAATAATAATGAGTGTAATGAAAAGCATACTTTTTCCGTCGCGTAACAACAAATTCTACCTCTCCCTCTAGCAACCACCAGTTTAGAGCTTGCTGTCAAAAACACTTAGCACCTGTACAAACACTTAAAACCAGTAAAACATAGAGCTTGTAAAATAGTAGAATCTGCTGTTACGCAAACTCATCATCATCAAAACCACCATTCTGCAACACCTTCAGTTGTCACTTGTCTGAAAGAAAACAATTTATATAATTTCAAATTGTTACTGATCTAAAGCAAACCTTTTTTTGTATAAATGACAAAGCCCAACTTAAAAAAAATAGAAAACCTCAAAGTTGTTAACGAAACCCCAAACGGAAGCTTGAAGAAGATTATGACGCGTTCACGGCATCGAAACCAGCCGCCTCTACCATCCTCCGCCACCTCCCAACCCAGAAACCGACGATGATGCTGAAGGAGATAGTAAGTAGGACATTGAGAAAGAGATTACCGTTGTCGGGGAGATAGTGCAAAATCCATGGAACTTTCAAGATCAGAACTGGAACTAGAGGTTTCAAAACAACAGTCGAGAATTTCAAGAAGCGGTTAACGGAAGAAAGGAAATTCTAGATCGTTCTTTTGAAGAATGAGATCGAAGAGGATTTTTCGTGATGATTTGGTTTAAGCAAAAGGTGAATGGTTGGAATTAACCTAGAGAAAGTGAATCTGTTTGATGGAGAGAGGAAGTTGAATCTGTTTAACAGGGAAGAAGAAGTTTTTTTTTGTTTTTTTTTCCGTTTTACAGTAGAGCATATAGATAAGAGCTTATCATAATAATTTAATTGTTTCCTTTTTCCAAGATAATGCAGCCACCGCGCCCCAATCCATTAGGGTTTTTCACAATTTTTTTTATTCCTTTCTTTTACAAACCCGATTGGCCCATTGGGCCTGTTTTGGTCCAGCACCATTGCCTTTTCTCTTTATGTTTTAACAAACTCGTGTTAATAAATGAATAACAGCACATTTTAAATGGCAAAGCATATTACCAACAACTTTAAAGACTTGAGTTCAACTCTTGTTGGGGCATTTTTTAGTTCTTTTAAGCTTTTTCCTCTCAATTTGATTATATTAGTTTACTTTATTGTATTATTATTATTTAATTACAAAACACATAAAAAACATGCTTAATTAAAATTTATCTTTTATTTTTGTCAACATGTTATTATCTTTATTATTAATCTTTTATTTAATTATTAAAAACTCATGATTTTGTAATTTAATCTTCATGTATTTTTGGTTATTTATTTAATCGTTAAAATGCATGCTAGTATGATTTAATTTTCATTAGTTAATTGTTCAATTGTCATTTTAATTAATGTTATCGTTAATCTTTATATCTTTCGTCCATCTCAATCCAAGGGAATTGTTTTAATTTTGTTGACTTCATGTCGTCAAATACGTCTCATCTAATCGGGCGAATACCCTCATTCATTTTTCGTTTATTATTTTGTTAAAAAACTTAAGATAATTTTTCTCAAATGTTGAATTTTTAAAAACTCACACCTTTTAAGTCAAAACTTCGATGTTAGGTCGTCGTATCTTCAAAATCTCGTCCCTACCCATTTTTGGCCAAACAAGCTATTTTTAATCGGGCGAATACCCTCATTCATTTTTCGTTTATTATTTTGTTAAAAAAATTAAGATAATTTTTCTCAAATGTTCAATTTTTAAAAACTCACACCTTTTAAGTCAAAACTTCGACGTTAGGTCGTCGTATCTTCAAAATCTCGTCCCTACCCATTTTTGGCCAAACAAGCTATTTTTAATCAATCAAACAATTTTGATAAACATATATTTCAAAAGGTTCCTATAGGATACTATAGATGCATTGGGTGCTAATACCTTCCCATTGTATAACCAACCCCCGAACTCTAGACCTCTTTTCAAAACGCCTTGTATTTTCATTACTTTTAAAGTATTATTTTACATTGCTATTTTAGGGTTTTATTTCGCTCTTTTCCCTTTTCCCTTGGAAATAATAAAGCGCGGTGGCGACTCTTGGTTTTTGTGAGACGAGTTAATTAATAGCTGGATCTCCGATTTACTCCGCTACATTTTTTATCGCTACACTCCAGATCCTTCATTCTTCGTCAAACGGCCTTCTCTTACAGCCTCTTCCAAGCGGATACCCATTCCTACCATCTCAGTAAAGTCACTTGGCGCGCTTGCTACCATCCTCTCGTAGTAGAAAGCACCCAGCGTCTTCAAGAAATCTTAGTCATCTCCTTCTCTTCCATGGGAGGAATCACTTGGGAGGCTACCCTGCGCCATCTCTACGCATACTCTTTGAACGATTCCCTGTCTTTTTGAACCATGGCCCTAAGTTGATCACAGTTAGGCGCCATGTCCATGTTGTACTTGTATTGTTTGATGAATGCTTATCCCAAATAATTAAAAGTATGGATATTGGCGCTATCCAAACTCATATACCACTTCAATGCAGCACCAATCAAACTATCCTGAAAAAAGTGAATCAGCAGACGTTGATCATCATTATGGGTAGACATTCTCCTTACGTACAACACCAGATGAGCATGAGGGAAAGTGTTTCCCTTATACTTCTCAAATTTCGTGACCTTAAACTTAGCATGTATCTTAACATTTGGGACCAATCATAGCTCATTCACATTCTGCCCAAATAGCTCTTTCCCCCTCAGGGTCTTCATCTCCCTCTGCATCTTGTCAAACTGCTCTTGAAAATCATCCATTCTGTCATAAAGACCCAAGTCTTCACTTGGTGGAGGGAAAGGACGACACATATCATCATTAACAAACAGAACCATATTCACCGAAGGAGGCGCAGTAGGAACAGCATGCACCACAGAAGGTGCTGGAGTAACAATAATCTGAACCCCTGGAGTATCATGAGGCCCAAGATTGAAACCTTCAGGTGAAAAATTCTCTGACATTCCCCATGGATAACCTTGAGGCATACAGTTTTGAACAACAGTCGGAGTAGCAGATACGGGAACAATTAGAGCTTCAGTAGTTTCCCTTGTTGTTTGAGGTTGAACACTCGGTGGCTAATTCTAAGAAGCCACCAGAGCTTCCATTAGAGTAGTCAAATTGGCCATGCCGGCCTTCAAAGCAAAAACTTCTTCGTGAAGCTCGTGATTCTCCTGTTCTAAGTTGTCCATCTTCTTTTTGAAATTAGCCCGAGTGTTGTAGTGATGAGTCAGCTTGCTGAACGAAGTAAAGAAGCTTGGTAAGACACCTAGATATGCATAACAAATGCAAGAAATATGTGCAATATGATGCATGATATGCAATGCACATGATTATTTTTACTATGTTATTTAACATTTCAAGGGATTTTAAGTTTATAGACATATTGCAAACATCAAAGTAATAACGCTTTTGAAATACTGAAAATTTTATTATAATAACTCCAAAATGGATTACAAGTTTCAATGATCCCAAGTACAAGATGAAAATAAAATCTAAAACCCTAAGAAGTAAAACTGATGGAGATCACTCTATACGCTGGCGCTTCCCCGTGAGCCTGGAAATTTGAGCCTTCAACCTCTGGTTTTCTTCCGTATATCTGATGGCAACATCCTCCCAATCATCTAAATCAGGAAGTGAGTGATTAGAACCTGATTGAGGCCCAGGAGAAAATAAATCCCCTTGCCTCTCCATAGACTCTACCGCTCGACTCTTAAGGATCTCGATCAAGTCGTCTTTCTCCTTTAGGTCTGCTCTGTAGGAACTCTCTAAAATCTGGAACTTGTTCTTCCAAGCATCCATTTCCTGTTGCATCCTAACCAAAGCAAGTTGTAACTCTTACAGATCATCTAATAAGGGAGGAGTGGTCTTCACAAATAGATCAGGCATGGGTGTCTCCAAGGTATACGACATCTTTAATTGAATGGCTCTCGATCAGACCCACTAAAGATATGGCTTCAAAGAAACAGCACCCCTAGGTCCCAAATCCTTCCTACCCTTCTTATGAATGTGACGTCAGACCTTCATAATCTTCTCCCTAGCTTCCCTATGGTCTTCCCCTTCCTTCAGAAAGAAACTACTCAAATGAATACTATTTGGTTTATCCCTCATCGGATAACCAAGTTGTCGCCGTGCAAGAACAGGGTTATAGTTAATTCCTCCCTTTGTACCAAGAAGAGGTACATTAGAGAAACTACCACAACTGTCAATAATCTCTATATCCTGGTAAGCTCGATGATACCTGTTGTACCCCAAAATTTGCCCTCCCATTTTCTCAACATTTTCTCATCACAAGGCCCTTGGAGCTCAAGATCCAGTTAGGGTTTCCTCTGCAAGACTTCTCCTAGCACTGTTGACCCAAATTAGGGTTTGTGTTTGCACAAAGATATTTTGACCTAAAATGCCTAAGATGACTTTCATGCTTCATGTTGGACTCCCAAGTTTATCCATACCAAGTTTCAAGCCTTGATTCCAACCTTTGCCCAGTCAATTGGACAGTTGACCTAGAAATCAGTTGTATTGGGGAAAAAGTCAACTGTGGCCAATTGACAGTCAAACCTCATGAAAATTGACCCACATCAACATTATGAACTCATATGGACCATTTGATCAAGTTTGGATCACAATTCCACAAGAAATTTGATCAGATCACCAAAAGGGCAAAATGGTCATTTTTAGGGTTTTGACTGCACAAAGACAATTTTTGACTGTTTGACCTAGCCAATGGAAAACCAAGCTCACATATGGACTCAAGGACCCCATGGAATTGTCTTGACATACTCAACAAGTTCAAAAGATCCCAAATACACAAGATTGACAGTTGAATTTTCCAGTCAATTGATCAATTTTTGACTGTATACTGAAAAGTCAAACTTTGACTTTTTGGTCAAAATCAAGTGTCAAGATTCATTTTTCATCAAAACATGCCAAATCATGAAGCTTGTTCATCAAGAAATCAAAAATCACAAATTAGGGTTTGAAATGAAGATTTTTCATAACTTAGAATTTTTCTAAGTTATGAAAAACCATAATTTTTTCCTAACTTTGTCCCACTTTCTCATCAAGATTCATGTGGATTCAAACAAAAGTCAAAACATGAAAGTTGTATTCCATTTCAAAGTCTACAACTTTGATTCACAAAGTTTCCTCAAAAGAAGCTTGTAGCTCAAGTTACAATTTTTGGAACAAGGGTACCAAACCATTCTTAACTTAGAGAAATTTTGACCTATTTTAGGCAGGATTTTTGCCTAACTTCAAGACCACTTTCCACATGCTTCCACTTGGAATTTCAATTTGCATTACAAATATGGATTGTAGTACACATTCCAAGCTTTCCAAAATGTCCAAGAACTCATCAAACAACCTCATGGTTAGGGAGAATCGAATTTGGCAAGTTAGGAAAAAGTCACTTTGTTTATGGCCAATTTACATGTTCATACACTTAGGCAATTTTGAACTCAGCTTGCATTCCTTGATTACATGTCCTATATCCCATTTGCACTCATAAATTTAATGCTAACCCATTGTGCCAAGACCTTATTTTATGTGTTCAAACATTGTATACAAAATTAAGCCATAGGTAGAAAAAGCATTATATCCATTTTAGAAAAGTTGAACTTTATGTCAAATGCAAATCCAAGAAGCATAGGCAAAATCTTTTGAGCTGGTATTTTGTACACAAATTACTCTGACCAAGAGAGATTAAGGCAGCACAATAGAGGGGCCTATACAAGTCTAAAACACCAAGTTGATTTTCTTGCTTAAAGGTGAAGTAACTTGGCATAACTAAACACAACTCTCATTCCAGCAAGAACAAGCTTAAGCAAAGTTGTTGTACACATTCCAAACACCAACCCTGACCTGAAACACGAGCCAACCTCTTCCAATACCTTCTCAAACACAGAATCACCATTAAACTGCACAAAAATAGGGCATTCTGCACTTGGACTTGGCTAGCTCATTTCCATCGTGCGCCTTGGCCAAAACCACTTCAAACACATCTCACACCATCCCTTGAAACTGTTCCAAGCCCTAAACACGGCCTGTAACACCCCTAACCAACATCACCATTTTCATATTTTCTGTTTTGCAGTTGGAGTGCCATAACACGATTCACTTGGTTTCAAAGCAAACTAAAGGTTGGAATAACATCCCTGGACCTCAAGCAAGCTGTACCAATCCTTACCTTGCACTGAAAGCACCTCCATTGCCAGATATGATTCAAGCTGAACAGGTAAGTTCATGAACTCCTATCTCTCTATCCAGGCACATTTAGGTTTAGGTTTGTGAAGAAATTATGTTATATTCATGGCCCTGAATCTGCCCATATCATTACTTTTCGTTTATGTTATGTGTACTTAGAGAATTTTGAGTCTGAACATTGAACAAAAACTAGGTCAGGAATTGGGGGAGAAGAAATTCTCTCTCATTTCTGAGAGTTAGATTGACTTCTTTATATGTTTAGAATCGTGGCTTCAAGCTCTACAAGTTTCATGTTGCAAGATTTGGCAAATGATCAAAGAATCAGGAGATAGGAAAACGCGTGTTTGCTGTTGTTCAAACAAGTTCAGAGGTTGAAGACAAAGTCTTCTTGGGCTGGGCCTGAGTTGACTTCTTATTTGCACCATATTTTTACTTTTGAACCCCCTTTGGCCCATTGTGCTTATTTGAAACATTTTTTGACTTTTTTTTGTTATTTCTGACTTATTTATTTTTTCTCATAATATTAAAAATATAAAAAAATATTTTTCAAACCATTTTTGTATTTATTAAGCATTTATTTGTTTAAATTGATATTTGTACATATAAATAACACATAAATACTCTCTTATTTAAAATACTAAAATAATACAAATACTTTTTATTTTCTGACTTTTGTTTTATTTCATCTTTGAAAAACTTTTATAAAAAATACTTTTTTTTTTGTAAATATTAAATATTATTATTTTTATACATATATTTAGTATTTAGTGAATATTATAAATATTTATGTATTTATTAATACATTTAGGTTAAAAACACAATAAAATAATACATTTTATTTTTACTAATATTTAACTTAAAAATTACCTTTTTTATATACTTTCTTTTTTTTTGTTTTTGTACATAATTAATAAATATTGCATATATTATATAATAAATATATTTTATTTAGTAAAATTAGGGTTTTGCCCTAAATGCATAAAAATACCAAAAATTAATTAATTTTATTTTTGTTTATTTGACACATGATAAATACTTTTTTACATACATATGAAAACCATTTTTTACATTTTTTGCATATTTATTTTTTATTTTTAATACTTGTGCAATTAAATACCTTGTAAAATTTCAATTTGATGTAATAGTTTAGGATTTAATTTCTTGCTAAAATATCCCCATTTGAACATTTGTACCCCCCATCCCATATATTGTGTTGTAATAACTTAGGACCTTTAAATTCCGCATTTTAAAAGCTTTCTAAATATGCCATGCTAGAATTAGGGTTTGTATGCAAATCAATTAACCAAAAATAATTTGACCTAAATTCAAGATAAATAAGCATGAAAATGGACAACACTAATCACACTTGCACCCCTAGGGTATTCCACTTGTTGCCTTCAATAATGGGCCATATTGCATGTTAGGTCTCTTTGGGCAAAACAACACAATTCAAATGATCATAGTCCCTCGATGACGCTTTCGAAAATTGCCTAAAAATGATCAAGTCCCTTAAAGAAAATTGCCCAAAGATACTTGGCACCATTGCAATTATGGTCTAAACGATGACCCACGCTCGTCCCTTTCACATCCTAACACAAGATTGTCCACCAAATACAATGGTGGAACAAAATTGTTAAAAGGGTTAAAACATAGCAAAGATCTTTGAGAAATGTAGGGTAGATAGCTCTCGGTTACTTGCCCCCCTTGGAAAACAAAAACACTTGCCTATTTTTTTTCAACACCACACATCACTACACTTTCAAAACAACTTTCAAAAAACATTGAAAAACCTTTTCAAGAGACATACACCTTTGTATACATCCCAACATGGATCATTACAAAGGTTGCCACCACATTGACCTCTTTTCAAAACATTTTCAAAATCCACACACAAAGCACCATTTCAAACAATTGAAAATTAAGGCAAGTTGATCTAAGCAAGTAACTAAGAGCCCATGGATAACCATGGATAGAAAGGGTGCTAATACCTTCCCTTTCTATAATCTACTCCCCGAACCCAAGAAAACATCTCAAAGGTTTTTGCTGTGCTTTTTAACCTTTCCTTAGGATAAAATAAAAAGTCGGTGGCGACTCTTGCTCAACCGAAACATTTGCGAAAACAAACGCAAAACCTCAAGTCAGTTTTCCCACCGTATCACAGAACTGGCGACTCTGCTGGGGATAAATCTAAAAGTGGAGTAACCTTAGGGCTTAGATCACCCTCTTGTATGACTAATTGTTTGTTTTGATTGCTTTATATCTTGGCTCTCTTGTTTGGGTTTTACAATCCTACACCCGGATTTTGGGAAACATTCATAGATAGCAATACGTTGTGGAAACTGTGCGGGGTATACCGACACGGTTGAAGCAATAGCTATATTAGTGCGACATATTTGTGAGTACCGGTAACCCTTGAGTTCAATCAAGGAGAGTACAGGGCCGCTGAGTGATGTCACTAAGCACTAATGACCTAGAACCTTACTTGACCATCTTAGCCTTTCATTAGGGGTAGTGAGATGACCGGCTTTGGTGCAGTCCGAAGTTGGTAGATACTCGATACTACACTCATTGAGGGTTGTTTTCTTGGAATATTTTGGTCGCTAGTTAAGTGGCTAAACCAAAACGGTGAATAATGAAAACAATCCAGTGATATTGAGCTCCTTAGAACCCGTTTACTATTTATAGGACAGGTTTTTAAGCCAACTACACTCAAGAGGGTACTTACCTATGAAACCCCATGCAAGCCTGAAACTAGGGTTTGGTGTGAATTGCTTGTACATATGTTTGTGCATACATCATGAACATCATAAAGCATCATATGCATTTACTGACCACTTCAAGGGTTTAGATCTTCATCTTTGTTCTTGTTTTGTAGGTCATGGAAATTCCTCGCAGAAAAACCATCCAAGTCAACCTTGTGAGAATCCCTCCTCAAGTCAAGGAGCTCACATCAAGAATTCCGGAAAGCTCTCCCTTCAGTGAAAGACATGGTAGACTGCTCAGCTTAGTCAACACCAACATTGAAGAGGACATGATGAAAGTGCTATTCCAGTTCTTTGACCCTCTTCACCACTGTTTCACTTTCCCCGACTACCAGTTGGTGCCCACTCTGGAGGAATTTTCTCAACTCCTGAGAATTCCTATCATTAATCAACTACCTTTCAACGGTACGGAAAAGGAACCAAAGCCTGAAGATGTTGCTCGAGCACTACATCTACAGCCATCCGACATCAAGGGGCATTGGGAAACTAGAAGCGGTGTCAAAGGCTTCTTAGCAAAATTCTTGTTTGAAAAGGCACAAGAGTGTTGGAATTCATTAGACCTACAAGCCTTTGAAGAAATTGTGGCACTCCTTATCTATGGGTTGGTCCTGTTCCCAAATCCTGACCAGCTTGTAGAGGTCAACGCCGTCAAAATCTTCTTGTCCAGAAATCCAATACCAACATTGCTTGGGGACATCCTTCACTCATTTTACACACGAACAATGAGAAAGAGAGGTGTTCTCATGTGCTGTACTCCTCTCCTTGCAAGGTGGTTTATTTCGCACCTTCCACAATCTGTCTTGAAGAATGACCAAGGCTTGAGGTGGTCGCAACGGTTGATGACCCTCACTCACTCTGATGTACATTGGTGTTCCCGGTCCAGAGAAAATGTCATCGTCATCGATCGTTGTGGAGAGTTTCCTAATGTTCCTTTACTTGGAATCAGAGGAGGCATCACCTATAACCCTTGTCTAGCTTTGAGACAATTTGGATATGCACGAAGAGATGGCCCTCATGACATGTTGATTCCTGACCTAGTTTTTGACTTCGACAACGATGCGCGAGGACTTCGCCAAAGATTCATCAGAGCTTGGAGGATGCCTAACAAGGTTGACAGCAAGACACTGGGGCACAAGAACTCCATCCCTCTTGAGCCTTACCTCAAATGGGTACGAGCCCGAGCCCAGAGTCTAATGATGCCCTACCCTCATATTCTCCCTGTGATCAAAGAGCCCGTTAAGGAAAGGAGAGGTTCCTTACACCATCCTACATCCTGACATGCCTACATCGTGGGAGGAGATGCAGAAGAGTTGGATCCAACTCAAGGAGGAACGGAACACTTTTGAAGTCAGCTTTTACGCCAGCGAGAAGAAGGTTCTAGAGCTCACCCGCCGACTCCATGAGCAAGAGACCCTCAACACCTACATCGCACCAAAGAGGATGCGCAACGTCTTTTTACCTTGAGAAGTTTGTTTTTGTAATATTTGGCCCATGGGGCATTTATGTACTAACAAATTTCTTCTTATTAATATGACGTGCGTTCTTTGTTTGTCTGCAACAATTGTGAATTTCTAAAATCCTTGAATGCATTGCATAAATAGCATCTCATGCATCATGTGCATAACTGGTACCCTTTTTCTACAGGTTGCTTAATCTTCTTCGCTGTTTATTTGGAACAGTCATCATGAATCCTGAATCATCCAATGAACAAGCTATCAAGGCCCTCCAGGCCCAGAACGCCCAGTTTCAAGAGATGGTCATGAGCTTAGCCCAAGGTCAACAAGTGTTGAAGGCTCTGCTCCTAAAGAAGAAGAAGAAGAAGAGGACTGCATTGTTCAACACTAGACGCAGGTTTGGGAATACACTCCATAATGAGGCTGATCAAGCTACTTCCTCTGCAGAGAAAGACAGTCCCCAAGGGGGAAGGGCTCCTAGTCCTGCAGTCTCTGACAACGAGACGGATTACAATGACGAACAGTACCCTCCTGCTGCTGACAGATACAAGCAACTAGAGGACCATTTAAGTGCCATGGAGATTCAAAATGTGTCGGGGCTGGATTTCGTAGATTTAGGTTTATCTTCTGGGGTGGTGATCCCACACAAGTTCAAGGTGCCTGCCTTTGCAAAGTACGACAGGGCTTCCTGTCCTAAGCTGCATCTCAGATCGTACGTAAGGAAGATCCAACCTTACACTGCAGACAAGAACCTTTGGATCCATTTCTTCCAAGATAGCCTTTCGGGGTCACAACTTGAGTGGTTCTATCAGCTGGATGGAACCAGTATCCGACATTGGGAGGATTTGGCTACCGCATTTTATAGACAGTATCAGTACAATTCTGACCTTGCTCCCACGCGTACCCAACTTCAGGGTATGTCACTGGGAACGGGCGAAGGATTCAAAGAATATGTGCAAAAGTGGAGAGACCTGGCTGGCAGGGTGCAGCCTCCTTTGACTGACCGTGAGCTTGTTGACATGTTCCTAGGGACCCTGTCTGGTTCGTTCTTTAATCATCTGATTGGTAATTCCTCTGCTGGGCTTACGGATTTGATCTTGACGGGTGAAAGAATAGAAGCTGGTATCAAGTCAGGAAAGATACAGAAAGGTGCCTCCGCGAGTATTGAGAAGAAGCCTTTCAAGAAGGAAGCTAGTGTTGTTTATGGTCCTAGAAGACAAGTTAAGCCAGAACGCCGCCAAGCCGTCAATGCATTGGTAATTTTAAAACCTGTTGCTGCTCCTCAGCAGTACAATCAACAAAGGGGTGAGAGGCCTAAAAGGCAGTACACTCGGCTGAGTATGACCTTGTCACAAATCTTGCCGCAACTGCTATAGACCAACTTGGTGACCGTCAGAGAGGCTCCAAAGGTTGTGAATACTACATCTCCTAAGTATAATCCAAATGCCCGTTGTGTTTATCACTCTGATAGCCCGGGGCATTCTACTGATGATTGCTGGGCCCTGAGAAATAAGGTTCAAGACCTTATTGATGCGAAGGAAATACAGTTTGAGGCGCCTGAGAGGCCTAACGTTGTGACTGCTCCTATGCCCCAGCATGGAGTAAATGCTGTTGATGAAGAATTGTATGCAGTTTCTGTGAATGATGTTGCTACCCCTCTATTGACTGTTAAGAGGAACCTGTTGCTAGCCGGTTTATTTCCGGTTTGTAGCAAGGGTTGCCTTCTGTGTGCTGTTTCCCTTACTGGTTGTCCGTTGCTAAAGTCAGGCATCCAAAGCCTGATGGATAGCAAAGAAATTCTGTTCAAGAAAACCGCTGTTCCTTTTGTTCCCGCTGAAGAAGTATCTGTCGTCACAATTTTCAATAATCCTACCAAGGCTCCCCCGAGGAAGCCAGTCAAGATCATGTCTGTTGCACCCATCATTATTACTGTTCCGGGGCCCCTCCCCTACGAATCTGACAAGGCTGTCACATGGCACTATAGGGCAGATGTATATGTACTTGGAGTGAAGCAGAAGTTCAACACCGATACCGGTATCAGCAACATCACTGGTCCCGCTAAAGTTACTCGCAGTGGAAGGCTCTTCTCGCCTGACATTGCGCCACCAGTTATCCGAAGACCTCTTATAATAACACCTACAAGTGCGCCTGTTCCCCCTTCTGATCAAGTTGCTTCCCCTGCTGCCGAGTCACCTGACCCTCGGGGCAAAGGGATTGATGATATGCCTGCCCGGATGGAGGCACCAAAGACTGTCAATGTTGAAGCCTCCCAGCAAGAGATAGAGGAAATCCTTAAAATCATTAAGAAGAGTGACTTCAATGTCGTTGAACAGCTGGGGCATACCCCCTCCAAGATCTCTATGCTATCATTGCTACTGTGCTCAGAGGCCCATGCCAAGGCCCTGATTTCATTTCTGAAGACGGCCCATGTGCCACAAGAGACATCTGCAGATCAATTCACTGACTGTGTGGCCAATTTAACAGCTGACAATGGTTTGGGTTTCTCAAATACTGATCTTACCGCCAAGGGAAAGAACCACAATGATGCCCTGCATGTCTCCATAGAATGTAGGGGCACTACTCTCGCACACGTGTTGGTGGACACCGGTTCTTCCCTGAATGTATTGCCCAAGAAGGCGTTAGACAGGCTGGATTGTGAGGGTCTGGAGTTGAAGCCTAGCACCATCATTGTCCGAGCCTTTGACGGGTCGAAGAGGATGGTTCATGGTGAGGTAGACATTCCTATTCGTGTGGGTTCTCAAGTCTTTGACTCGACGTTCTACGTGATGGACATCCGTCCATCTTATTCCTGTTTGCTGGGTCGACCTTGGATTCACAAGGCTGGAGCGGTGACCTCCACACTCCATCAAAAGCTTAAGTATCCAGTTAGAGGAAAGATTGTTACAGTCCAAGGGGAAGAGGAGTATATGG
Organism: Vicia faba; assembly: GCA_948472305.1. Classification (NCBI taxonomy): domain Eukaryota; kingdom Viridiplantae; phylum Streptophyta; class Magnoliopsida; order Fabales; family Fabaceae; genus Vicia; species Vicia faba. Next base: position 51,107,583 of record OX451739.1, on the reverse strand, counting down.
TCAGCCACTTGAACTCGTTCCGATACATAGAAATGGATGGGGAGTTCATTGAAACTCCCTTTCAACACTTTGAAGAGGTGCCCCAGACGTTGGCGTCAGCTGAAACTATGATTGAAGACCCTCCTTTGAAGATGGCTTCCTTGAAGGATGCCCGGGCTGTGATTGAGAAGGGCGAGTGCGCAAACTGGGGTCGACTTCCTGACTTCACTCCAAAGACTGACAAGTTTGGGCTGGGCTTCACTGCATAGGCTCAGAGGGCTGTTCGCAAAGAAAGGATCGGAAAACCTCCGGTGTTCATCACCAACCCAGGAGTAAATGCTATTGAGGATGACGTAGAGGAAGCGGAATTTAACAGCTGGATCTACCCAACAACCAACAATGGACCAAGCAACTGGACGGCAAAAGATTTTACACCTATTACTTTTGTCACTCAGTAATGAACTCTTTTGTTTTCAATTTGTAACAAACAATATGTTGGAACTTTTATTGGCTCGGTGTCCTACCCGGGGCACCGTGGCTCCATTTGTGAGGGCTTTTTGTATGACATTTTCATATATCATTAATCAAAACATTGGACATTTGTTGCATTTCAAATCTTGTGATCTTTTTCTTTCTTTGTTATATATTGCGAAACAGCTATATTTACACACACTCACTTATACAGGTCCCAATCCACTCTGGATCTCACTGGTAACGACTCTGCTACTGCCAGTTATGACTTCGAAAATCCGATCAACTTAGCCGAAGACGAGGGTGAAGATGATTGTGAAGTGCCTGGTGAACTCGCAAGACTGCTACTCCAGGAAGAGAGGGCCATTCAGCCGCATGAAGAGCCAGTGGAAACGGTAAATCTGGGTACTGAAGCAGATAGAAAAGAAGTCAAGATTGGTGCCAATCTAGAGCTCAGCGTGAAACAACGATTGATTCAGATGTTGCATGATTACATGGAAATCTTTGCTTGGTCTTACAAAGACATGCCTGGGTTGGATGCCGACATTGTGGTTCATCACCTGCCTACCAAGGAAGACTGCCCTCTGGTAAAACAGAAGGTCCGCCGCATGCGCCCAGAGATGTCCGAGAAGATCAAAGCTGAGGTTATGAAGCAATTTGACGCCGGTTTTCTTGCAGTAACTTCTTACCCTCAGTGGGTTGCCAACGTGGTTCCGGTGCCGAAGAAAGATGGTAAGGTCAGAATGTGTGTTGATTACAGGGATCTGAATAGGGCGAGCCCCAAGGATGACTTCCCCCTGCCTCATATCGACGTTCTGGTTGACAATACTGCTCAGCACAAGGTGTTCTCCTTCATGGATGGTTTTTCAGGGTATAATCAGATCAAGATGGCTCCTGATGACATGGAGAAGACCACTTTCGTTACTCAGTGGGGCACCTTTTGCTACAAGGTCATGCCATTTGGGTTGAAAAAGGCTGGGGCAACCTACCAACGTGCCATGGTTGCTTTATTTCATGATATGATCCATCACGAGATAGAAGTGTACGTCGACGATATGATTGCAAGATCTCAAACTGAGGAGGAACACCTTGACCATCTGCAGAAGTTGTTTGACCGAATGAAGTTGTACAAGCTGAGGTTGAACCCAAACAAATGCACTTTTGGGGTGAGGTCTGGAAAATTGCTAGGTTTCATTGTAAGCGACAAAGGTATTCAAGTGGACCCTGCCAAGGTGAAAGCCATACAAGAGATGCCGACTCCCAAGACAGAGAAAGAAGTCAGAGGCTTTCTAGGACGACTGAATTACATTGCCCGATTCATCTCGCATCTAACTGCTACCTGTGAGCCAATCTTCAAATTGCTGAAGAAAGATCAAGTAGTACGTTGGAACGATGAATGTCAGGCCGCCTTAGAAAAGATAAAGGAGTATCTCCAAGAACCACCCATCCTTATGCCACCAGTGGAAGGGAGACCTCTAATACTATACTTGACAGTACTTGACAACTCGATGGGGTGTGTGTTGGGGCAGCATGACGAGTCTGGCCGAAAAGAGCACGCTATTTATTACCTGAGCAAAAAGTTTACCGACTGTGAGACTCGGTACTCACTGCTCGAGAAAACTTGTTGCGCTCTGGTATGGGCTTCTCGCCGGCTGAGACAGTATATGTTGACTCACACTACTCTGTTGATTTCAAAAATGGATCCAATCAAGTACATATTCGAAAAGCCCGCTCTGTCCGGAAGAATAGCAAGATGGCAAATGATCTTGACAGAATATGACATCCAGTACACAACTCAAAAAGCAATCAAGGGAAGTGTATTGGCAGACCATTTGGCTCACCAACCGATGGATGATTACCAGTCATTGAACTTTGAATTTCCAGACGAAGATATCATGGTAGTAACTGATTGCGAAGTACCTGGACCGGATGAAGGACCTAAGGAAGGATCCCGATGGTCTATGCATTTTGACGGAGCCTCGAATGCTTTGGGTAACGGCATCGGTGCTGTGATCATATCCCCTAAAGGCACTCATACTCCACTCACTGCCCGACTATGTTTCAACTGCACCAACAACATGGCGGAGTATGAGGCATGTATCATGGGTCTTCAAGCTGCAATCGACTTAAGGATCAAGTTTCTGAGTGTCTTCGGAGATTCTGCTCTCGTGATCAATCAGATCAAAGGCGAGTGGGATACGAAACACCGAAATCTTATTCCTTACAAGGAGTATGTGTTGACTTTGCTTCCCCACTTTGAAGAGATAACTTTTGAACACTTCCCAAGAGAGGAGAATCAGTTAGCAGACGCACTAGCTACGATGTCTTCAATGTTCAAAGTCAAATGGGACAACGAGGCTCCCCGGATGATTATCTGGAAGTTGGACGAACCTGCATACTGCTGCGATCTTGAGGCCGAAGAGGTAACTGAAAAACCCTGGTATCATGAGGTGAAGAGATATTTGGAAGCTCAAGAATACCCCGAAGGCGCATCGGTCAATGACAAGAAGTTCCTGAGAAGGTTTGTGGCAAAATTCTTCCTCAGCAACGGCATTCTCTACAAACGAAACCATGATTCAACTTTACTGCGTTGTGTGGATAAGACTGAAGCAGAGAGGATCATGGTAGAACTACATGAAGGTACATTCGGAACACATTCCAGTGGACATACCATGGCAAAGAAAATCCTTCGGGCAGGATATTTCTGGTCCACAATGGAAGCCGACTGTTACCAACATTCTCGAACTTGTCATAAATGCCAGATCTATGCTGATAAGGTGCACATCCCTCCGGTTCCTCTGAATGTCCTGACGGCACCTTGGCCTTTTGCAATGTGGGGCATTGATATGATCGGCGAGATCCGACCGACGGCATCCAACGGGCATCACTTCATCTTGGTAGCGATTGATTACTTCACGAAGTGGGTGGAAGCAGCTTCCTACGCCACCGTAACCAAGAGCGTCGTGGCACGTTTCATTCGGCATAACCTGATTTGTCGGTACGGCGTCCCGGAAAGAATCATTACGGACAATGGTACCAATCTTAACAACAAGATAATCACTGAGCTCTGCGAGCAATTCAAGATACAGCACCACAACTCTTCTCCTTACCGGCCGAAGATGAATGGAGTTGTCGAAGCGGCAAATAAAAACATCAAGAAAATTGTGCAGAAGATGACAGTGACCTACAAATATTGGCACGAAATGTTACCATTTGCTCTTCATGGGTACCGTACCTCAGCACGGACGTCAACCGGGGCAACACCCTTTTCCTTGGTCTATGGCATGGAGGCAGTCTTGCCGATTGAAGTCCAGATACCCTCTCTCCGGATAATGAAGGATGCAGACTTGAGTGAAGATGACTGGATCCAGACTCGACTTGATCAATTAAACCTAATTGACGAAAAGAGACTCACCGCTATCTGTCATGGTCAGACGTACCAAAAACGAATGATCAGGGCATTTAACAAGAAAGTCAGACGACAAGAGTATCAAGTTGGAGACCTGGTAATCAAGCGCATCATTCTTCCTCAAAGTGATCCCCGGGGCAAGTGGACCCCTACGTACGAAGGGCCATTTGTGATTAAATATATCTTCTCAGGAGGAGCTATGATTCTAACCACCATGGATGGGGACGACCTTCCTCACCCCGCCAATGTAGACATAGTAAAAAGATACTACGCATGAATAAAAGACCCGCTAAGTTGACATGCCTAGGCAAAAATAAGGGCTTCCCGGCGAACCAAAAAGGTTCGGGCAAAAATAAGGGATGAAATGAAAAGAATCTGTACACCCGGCAAGTCGAAAACCTGAAAAGGCAGCTTGGGAAAAAATGGGTATCCCGGTGGACTGAAAACCCGAAAGGGTGGTCCAGGAAAAAGTTAGGGATAAAGCGTAACACTATGTCTCATTGGATCACCTTGCATCCAGAATTCGGCATCAACTATCGGGCTCAGACTTCGGCATCAATCAATCAGCTTCATCTTCAACTAAGCAGCAAAGTGATGAGACGCTTGAGGACATAAAGGCGATAGCAGAGTTGGAACCCATTGGGAATATTGTTCACATAGCTGTTTTGTTTCCTTTTCAAAATTGTATAAACTTTATGTTATTCGGCGGCGTTCTCTTACTAGGACGTCAGCCTCTTGTACAAAAACGCCTATTTACAGGCAAATTTCAAAATCAATACAAATTCACTTTTCCAAACAAATTGCCAATTGTTTTTCCTTTTTCTGTTTTGTCTTGCGAAGAACGTCCAATGTTCATTTTTGATATATGCATTTGACATTAAAATTGCTAATTCATAAATACTTGCATGCGAAACAAAGGACTGATTACAGGTGACATCAGAAACCGGGGCAATGTAGAGTTATCCAGGCAGTCTAGTTACTCTGTCCGCCAAGGTACCAAGGTAGGTTCAACTGAAGAATGTGACTAAGTTACCTCAACTCCCCACAGAGTAAGACAAGATTCAGCAATACTCTCCCCAGGAAGAGTTAGTCTATCATCAGCCCTACAATAGGCACCCTATTCCCCTAGCAAGTCAGCAATACTCTCCTCCGGCAGAGTTAGTCTACGGCCAGCCTGAAGGAAGTTGGGTTTCCCCAGAAGATATCAACATTCCCCAGCGGAGTATAGGCATTCCTCAGCAAGCATCCCCGGCAGTCTTGATCTAAGATTGTTCCCCGGCGGAATACAGACACCCCAGTGGAACCATTTTCCAGTACAGTCCGAAGGTTTCCCCAGGAAAATTGGAATCCATGTCCCCAGCAGGTCTTGGAGCTTATCCCCGGTAGACTCTGGAAGCTTATCCCCTGCAGAATACGAACGTCCCTCCCTGTTTTCATTCAAAAGTTATTCCTCACAAGGGCTTATAACTGGGTTATCCTCAGCTAATTACCACGGAAGATCTCCCTCGGCGAAGTTCTTCTTATCCCTCGGCGAAGTTCTTCCTATCCCCAACGTAACTTATCAACAGAATCCCCAGCGGAGTTTATCATTGTTATCCCCAGCAGAGTCCATCATCGAAATCCTCAGCGGAGCTCTCGTCAAAACTTCAGCGAAGTATCTCTTCCCACAGAGTAATTCCCCTCAGAGTAATCTCTCCAACAAGTTTATTCCCCAACGGAGTCATCTTCTCCTATCGGTGTATTCTTGCAACCCTCATCCCTAGCGGAAACGAAGAACTCTACTCTTCAACGTCATCCCAGGATTTAATTCCCCGGCCGGTCGTCAAGGATTTATTTTCCTAGACGAAAATACATTCATAAACATTTCACATTTCATACATCTTGCTTACATACATGATAAAGTGCATACAACACTATCTCATTTTGAACATCATGACATCATGCATTTCATACACCATGACATTGCATGCAACTGATGTTTTGCCTTTTCAGGGAAAAAGACAATCCAAAAGACGACTACCTTCAACTGTCACAATTCCAGATTCGATTCCTGTATCTAGCCAGGGCACATCTGTGAGTGATCAGTTTCCGGATTCGATTCCTGTATCCAGCCATGGCACATCTGAAGAGTTCGAAGATTCGGTTCCTGTATCCAGCCAGGGCATATATGTTGACGACTAATTCCAGATTCGATTCCTGTATCCAGCCAGGGCACATCTGAAGAGTTTGAAGATTCGATTCCTATATCCAGCCAGGGCATATCTGTTGACGACTAATTCCAGATTCGATTCCTGTATCCAGCAAGGGCACATCTGAAGAGTTTGAAGATTCGATTCCTGTATCCAGCCAGGGCATATCTGTAGACGACAATTCCAGATTCGATACCTGTATCCAGCCAGGGCATATCTGTGAGCAACCGATTATAGACTCGACACCTGTATCTAGCCAGGTCATATCTGCATGAAGAGATTGAAGATCAACACCTGTAACAAGCCAGGAAAACATTTGTCCTTCTCAAAGTGCGCAAGTTCTCGCTAAGGAATCTCTTATGCGATCAACACTTCCAAATGGCATCTATAAGCCCATTCCCGATAAGGTTCTGTCACGCCTTCAGATGGCATCTATAAGCCCATCTCCCTATCCACCATCTCTCCAAATGGCATCTATAAGCCCATTCCCGACATCACATTGCTGATACTCCAGCATGCGAGTGCAAATTTCAGGGCACTCTAGTGTCCAATCTCCTTTTACCCTCGAGTCACGAAAGGCAAACTTGCCAGTCTAACTCTTCAGGTTCAAGAAGATTGAACAGGGGAAACTGTTGTACCCCAAAATTTTCCCTCCCATTTTCTCAACATTTTCTCATCACAAGGCCCTTGGAGCTCAAGATCCAGTTAGGGTTTCCTCTGCAAGACTTCTCCTAGCACTGTTTACCCAAATTAGGGTTTGTGTTTGCACAAAGATATTTTGACCTAAAATGCCTAAGATGACTTTCATGCTTCATGTTGGACTCCCAAGTTTATCCATACCAAGTTTCAAGCCTTGATTCCAACCTTTGCCCAATCAATTGGACAGTTGACCTAGAAATCAACTGTATTGGGGAAAAAGTCAACGGTGGCCAATTGACAGTCAAACCTCATGAAAATTGACCCACATCAACATTATGAACTCATATGGACCATTTGATCAAGTTTGGATCACAATTCCACAAGAAATTTGATCAGATCACCAAAAGGGAAAAATGGTCATTTTTAGGGTTTTGACTGCACAAAGGCAATTTTTGACTGTTTGACCTAGCCAATGGCAAACCAAGCTCAAATATGGACTCAAGGACCCCATGGAATTGTCTTGATATACTCAACAAGTTCAAAAGATCCCAAATACACAAGATTGATAGTTGAATTTTCCAGTCAATTGATCAATTTTTGATTGTATACTGAAAAGTCAAACTTTGACTTTTTGGTCAAAATCAAGTGTCAAGATTCATTTTTCATCAAAACAAGCCAAATCATGAAGCTTGTTCATCAAGAAATCAAAAATCACAAATTAGGGTTTGAAATGAAGATTTTTCATAACTTAGAATTTTTCTAAGTTATGAAAAACCCTAATTTTTTCCTAACTTTGTCCCACTTTCTCATCAAGATTCATGTGGATTCAAACAAAAGTCAAAACATGAAAGTTGTAGTCCTTTGCAAAATCTACAACTTTGATTCACAAAGTTTCCTCAAAAGAAGCTTGTAGCTCAAGTTACAATTTTTGGAACAAGGGTACCAAACCATTCTTAACTTAGAGAAATTTTGACCTATTTTAGGCAGGATTTTTGCCTAACTTCAAGACCACTTTTCACATGCTTCCACTTGGAATTTCAATTTGCATTACAAAGATGGATTATAGTACACATTCCAAGATTTCCAAAATGTCCAAGAACTCATCAAACAACCTCATGGTTAGGGAGAATCGAATTTGGCAAGTTGGGAAAAAGTCACTTTGTTTATGGCCAATTTACATGTTCATACACTTAGGCAATTTTGAACTCAGATTGCATTCCTTGATTACAGATCCTATATCCCATTTGCACTCATAAATTTAATGCTAACCCATTGTGCCAAGACCTTATTTTATGTGTTCAAACATTGTATACAAAATTAAGCCATAAGTAGAAAAAGCATTATATCCATTTTAGAAAAGTTGAACTTTATGTCAAATGCAAATCCAAGAAGCATAGGCAAAATCTTTTGAGCTGGTATTTTGTACACAAATCACTCTGACCAAGAGAGATTAAGGCAGCACAATAGAGGGGCCTGTACAAGTCTAAAACACCAAGTTGATTTTCTTGCTTAAAGGTGAAGTAACTTGGCATAACTAAACACAACTCTCATTCCAGCAAGAACAAGCTTAAGCAAAGTTGTTGTACACATTCCAAACACCAACCCAGACCTGAAACATGAGCCAACCTCTTCCAATACCTTCTCAAACACAGAATCACCATTAAACTGCACAAAAACAGGGCATTCTGCACTTGGACTTGGCTAGCTCATTTCCATCGTGCGCCTTGGCCAAAACCACTTCAAACACATCCCACACCATCCCTTGAAACTGTTCCAAGCCCTAAACACGACCTGTAACACCCCTAACCAACATCACCATTTTCATATTTTCTGTTTTGCAATTGGAGTGCAATAACACGATTCACTTGGTTTCAAAGCAAACTAAAGGTTGGAATAGCATCCCTAGACCTCAAGCAAGCTGTACCAATCCTTACCTTGCACTGAAAGCACCTCCATTGCCAGATACGATTCAAGCTGAACAGGTAAGTTCATGAACTCCTATCTCTCTATCCAGACACATTTAGGTTTAGGTTTGTGAAGAAATTATGTTATATTCATGGCCCTGAATCTGCCCATATCATTACTTTTCGTTTATGTTATGTGTACTTAGAGAATTTTGAGTCTGAACATTGAACAAAAACTAGGTCAGGAATTGGGGGAGAAGAAATTCTCTCTCATTTCTGAGAGTTAGATTGACTTCTTTATATGTTTAGAATCATGGCTTCAAGCTCTACAGGTTTCATGTTGCAAGATTTGGAAAATGATCAAAGAATCAGGAGATAGGAAAACGCGTGTTTGTTGTTGTTCAAACAAGTTCAGAGGTTGAAGACAAAGTCTTCTTGGGTTGGGCCTGAGTTGACTTCTTATTTGCACCATATTTTTACTTTTGAACCCCCTTTGGCCCATTGTGCTTATTTGAAACATTTTTTGACTTTTTTTTGTTATTTCTGACTTATTTATTTTTTCTCATAATATTAAAAATATAAAAAATATTTTTCAAACCATTTTTGTATTTATTAAGCATTTATTTGTTTAAATTGATATTTGTACATATAAATAACACATAAATACTCTCTTATTTAAAATACTAAAATAATACAAATACTTTTTATTTTCTGACTTTTGTTTTATTTCATCTTTGAAAAACTTTTATAAAAAATACATTTTTTTTGTAAATATTAAATATTATTATTTTTATACATATATTTAGTATTTAGTGAATATTATAAATATTTATGTATTTATTAATACATTTAGGTTAAAAACACAATAAAATAATACATTTTATTTTTACTAATATTTAAATTAAAAATTACCTTTTTTATATACTTTCTTTTTTTTATTTATTTTTTGTACATAATTAATAAATATTGCATATATTATATAATAAATATATTTTATTTAGTAAAATTAGGGTTTTGCCCTAAATGCATAAAAATACCAAAAATTAATTAATTTTATTTTTGTTTATTTGACACATGATAAATATTTTTTTACATACATATGAAAACCATTTTTTGCATTTTTTGCATATTTATTTTTTATTTTTAATACTTGTGCAATTAAATACCTTGTAAAATTTCAATTTGATGTAATAGTTTAGGATTTAATTTCTTGCTAAAATATCCCCATTTGAACATTTGTACCCCCCATCCCATATATTGTGTTGTAATAACTTAGGACCTTTAAATTCCGCATTTTAAAAGCTTTCTAAATATGCCATGCTAGAATTAGGGTTTGTATGCAAATCAATTAACCAAAAATAGTTTGACCTAAATTCAAGATAAACAAGCATTAAAATGGACAACACTAATCACACTTGCACCCCTAGGGTATTCCACTTGTTGCCTTCAATAATGGGCCATATTGCATGTTAGGTCTCTTTGGGCAAAACAACACAATTCAAATGATCATAGTCCCTCGACGACGCTTTCGAAAATTGCCTAAAAATGATCAAGTCCCTTAAAGAAAATTGCCCAAAGATACTTGGCACCATTGCAATTATGGTCTAAACGATGACCCACGCTCGTCCCTTTCACATCCTAACACAAGATTGTCCACCAAATACAATGGTGGAACAAAATTGTTAAAAGGGTTAAAACATAGCAAAGATCTTTGAGAAATGTAGGGTAGATAACTCTCGGTTACTTGCCCCCCTTGCAAAACAAAAACACTTGCCTATTTTTTTCCAACACCACACATCACTACACTTTCAAAACAACTTTCAAAAAACATTGAAAAACCTTTTCAAGAGACATACAACTTTGTATACATCCCAACATGGATCATTACAAAGGTTGCCACCATATTGACCTCTTTTCAAAACATTTTCAAAATCCACACACAAAGCACCATTTCAAACAATTGAAAATTAAGGCAAGTTGATCTAAGCAAGTAACTAAGAGCCCATGGATAACCATGGATAGAAAGGGTGCTAATACCTTCCCTTTCTATAATCTACTCCCCGAACCCAAGAAAACATCTCAAAGGTTTTTGCTGTGCTTTTTAACCTTTCCTTAGGATAAAATAAAAAGTCGGTGGCGACTCTTGCTCAACCGAAACATTTGCGAAAACAAACGCAAAACCTCAAGTCAGTTCTCCCACCGTATCACAATACCAATCAATATCCGAGTGAGTAAGTTCCGTGATTTTAGGAGCCCAACGGGGTTCCTTCTTGACATCCCAAAAAGCATCATATTGAGGCATATGAGAGATAAAACATCGGTATAACATAGGCGTGCAACAAATAATCATCCCCCCATGATAAGAATTCCGAAGATGGATAGAGTAATAAGTATCACCCAACAGTATAGGAATTGGGCTTCCAATAATGAAGATCCTGATAGTGTTAATGTCGACAAAATTGTCCATGTTAGGAAATAAGAACAACCCGTAAGCAAGTAGGGAAAAGATGGCCTCAAAAGCAACTTTACTCTTCATTCTGGAAAAGTAACGAGCTTTCTCTAATGAGAACTGAGCTAGTAATCCTCTAATCCCTCCTTTAGTAATCATATGGGGTTCCACCTCAGATTTCCCCAGATGAATCAAAGTTGCAATCTCATGTGATTTCGGATCACCCTCCAAACCAGTAAAAGGAACATGATCAGTAACAGGTAAATCCAATAGATAAGAATACTCCTCCAGTGTAGGCATCAACTGATAGTCGGGAAAAGTAAAGCAATGATACATTGGATCATAGAACTGGACCAAGGTTGAGAGAATACCCTCCTTCATCTTCAGCTTCATGAGAGGAATAATGGATCCATACTTCTTTCGAAAGTCTGCAGAATACTCGATCTCGGGAATTAGACTGATCAACTCATCTATCTTGGGATCCTTTAAACTGTACTTCCCGGTCTTTCTCTTTCCAGAATCCATGGTTAAAAAGTACCTGAGATATTCACAAATAGTCAACCTTTAAATCCCTTGAAATATGGTTTCATCAAAAGATGCTTATGAGTGCATGGATGCATGATGCAACAATCACACACAAGATCACACATATAGGGTTCATAGGTTCAAAGTCACGAGCATGAGGACGAAGGTACTACCCATAAGGTGTTGGTCTAAGGTTATCACCTGCCGAACAAGGTTCTAGAGGTTCCCAGAGTCTACATCCTTCCTTCGAAAATTACCAACTTCCCGATTAACTCGGTAGTTAGTAATATTCTCAAGAAAGACTCGTTTGAGTGTAGTATCGTGTGACAACTATTTCTGGATTACTCCGTCAGAGCTTATGCACTACACTTAAAAGGCCAAGATGGGTTTGGTATTCTAAGGTCCTCAGTTTCAGCAGGCTCCTAGGTCAAAAGCAGTACGTCTTCTCGATTACTCGGTATACGACACTACAGTCAAAGGGGCATCCACTGAGTGGGGGATCTCATGCCTCCTTTTTTTGGGATTACTCCCTCAAAGTTAATAAATACTATACCACTCATCCTATCTTAAAGTTTACCTAAGTACGGGTATAGGACTTATGAGTAATCACCAAGCACCCTGAAAACCAGGAAAATTCAGACAAACATATATACAACATATAACACAAAAAACAGTAATAACACATATACAGATATAAACAAAGATAGGCTTAACCCACTTATGGATGGACCAGCAAGAGGTCAATCTTTCCTCAGTGAAGTCTCCATTTTTCTATAGCGGTAGAAATGTTCAAGACTAAGCCATTGGATTACTAGACTTTATACAAATTAAAATCAAAATCGCCACTGCACCTTATTGTTTCCAAAGGAATGGGAAAAGAGCGAATAACCCAAAAAAAAAGGGGGAAAGATTCAAGGTAAGGGGGTTGGTTATGCAAAGGGAAGGTATTAGCACCCTAAACATCTACGGTACTCCGCAGGAGCCTCTTTGTAAAATTTGTATATTTTGGATATAAAAAATGTTGTATAAAAAATGGATGGTGGAGGTGAGAAAAGAAATATATTTATTTTATAATTTTTGCACCCGTCGCGGTTATGAACCTTTAGTTCCTACGTACCACCTTTTCATGCAATAGGAGATCAGGGTACACTTAGTTCCTCTTTCAAAAATTTAAAACCCAAATGTGTTAGTTAATTTTATAAGATAAAACATCATCGTCATTGTCCGTGTGGAAAACACACCTACTACCCACAATCATGACAAAGGAGAATTTGCATCATCTTAAAGTGGAGGATATGGCTTGGATTTCAAAATCAACAATGCCTCAATCAACACCCAAGTGGAAAATATATCTCTTCACTACATATTGTAAAGAGAGGAAGAAGATTTTTGAAATTAAAGAAGATGGGAGGAGAAGAAGGGACTATCCTAAAGCACAAGGTAAAAGCTAGAGATAAGAACCATCTAACCAACAAGAAGCCAAAACTTGACATTATGGGCCAAGATAGAATTCCCATTATTTGGATTGAAACTAATCAAGCAAATAAATGCTAGACATCTTGAGAGAACCAAACTTCAAGTGTATTAAGTCTTCATAAAAATTGGGGCAGAGTAACGGCTGTATACGGCGAATTCAAGATTACAAACAAAAGGTGTAGTCACAAAAACCTGCACACAAAAACAAACAAACAACCCAATGTCTTGAGGTAAACCTCAAGAACTCCAGACAAAATAATCAGATAAGATCACAAGGTCTCCATGATAGGCCAAGGTTTCTAATCCTAAGTCCAAGAAAAAGTCCCATGCTCCATAATTCCAAGGATAGTAACCAAATAGTCCAAGTACCATTAAAGATTTTTTAGGATTTATGTTGATTATTAAGTATCTTAAGAAAGGAAAAGAAAAGCTCAAGTGAGCAAAGTAAAAATGGCAATAAATTAAATGCTCAAATAAGCAAAGATGAAAATGTTATGAAATTTAAATGCTAAAAGTAAATGGTACATAAAGCATAAAAAAGAATAAAAGCATAAGGTAAGATAAGTATATAATTAGTGGTTAGTTAGATGACCATCTTGAAGCTTGCATTTGGAACTCATTAGAGGATTGGTAGAACCAAAGCCTCTACACAACAAGTTGCATTTACTTTTTGTCAAGTATATCATCCATTTGGAATTCTCACAAGTACCATTTTAATGATCAACGATGTTTAAGTGATTCGCGTTGACCAAAAGTGTTGTAGATCCATTAGAGGATTGGTAGAACCAAATCCTCCACACAATGAATCTCAAGGTTATTGGATCAAAGAGATCAAATTAACATACTTGGGCTTACAATCTTAAGTTTGGGCCACGAATGATCATTTATTCGAATCGGGACAAAATTTAGCGCTATGTTAAGTAATCGTAAGTGGACTTATATAGAAGTCGCACCTATTTTGAGGCTAGTCAATAGAAATCTATGCACCATTTGTTTTGAGACATGATATAGAGATCATGCTCCAACAACATTTAGTGCAATAAGAAAGGGATAAGATGAAGAGGGATGGGGAAAAAATATACAAACCACTTTTGAATTAAATTTTACTCAAACTATTATTAAAATCATTCATCCATTTTTTGTGGAGTTAAACTCAACACCATGGATCCAATGATGTTAATAAAGTTCATGATCCAAAATCTAACCCAAGATCAGCCAGAAAATAATCACAAAATAATATCACATTTAATATACACAAAAAAGGATTTTAAAAAATGTTTTAAAAATAGAAAATAATGAGAAAAATATCAACTATGTTCAAATTAACCAAGAAATAAAAAGTAAGACCATAGAAAAATCAGAAAAAGGCTCAAATAATTCTTACAAATTTTTTAGTAATTTTTTAAAGCCAGAAACTATTTTTAAAATTAAAATAAATGGGTAAAATAAACAAAAAATGATTAAAAAAATAGTAAAGTCAGAAAAAAAAAATAAGGTCACCAATATTTGTCACAATATCATTGGATCATTCCATAATTTTTTCAGAATTTTAAAATGTATAAAAAATATTTTTAAACATTTAAAACAAATCAAATAAGTGTAAAATTTATAAAAAATACCAAACACAAAATTAAATTGTGAAAAAATAAAAATCAGAATAATCAAAAATATTTTTCATAATTTTTTTAGATTTTTTGGACTAAAAATGAATTTTCTATGATTTTTTGAAATTTAAAACAATTAAAATATAAAAATCAGAAAAAGAAAATAAAAGTAAAATATGTGGACCATTGGATGAGAGTCAAAACGTGTTAGTAATCAAATCCAAGGGATCTGGAGCGCTATTCATATCATGGTCATTAGTGAATATTGTACAGAATCATTAATTAAATCAGGATTTGAAAAATACATATGACGCGCCTTCATTGGTTGGAAGATGACACGTTGGTCATCTTCAACCTCCAGCAATCACGAACTGCAGGTCTCTCAAACTGTAAAATCAGAAGCTCAGACCTATGCCATTCGCTTCGTCTCTTCAAGACGAAGACAACCATACCCTCGCGCCAAATTTATATAAACTGTAGCTCAAGCAATTTGGAAGGAAAGTTTTGAAAAGGGATTTGAAATTTCATGGTCAAAACGTGTTTCCAGTAAAAGGTAAGTGTTGCGACTAGAACCAAGGCAATGAGAGCAACACAATGATATTAGTGTTTTGAATAATTGATGAAGGAATCTACCTATTGAAGTTGAGTTGCAGAGCTCTGAAACTGGACTTCTATGGAGCAGTATAGGACACGATTCTTGAATGTAATTATGTGGTTAGCTTCAGGGAAGATCAAGGAAGGTGAATTGATGGAAAAATTGGATTGAAAAAGGCTCGAGAATGGATTTTGAAGTTACAGAAAATTGAGTTATGGAGCAAGTTTGGCAGGGTGATTCTGGCTATCCAAGCTTTTTTAAATTGAATGGGGTAGTTCATGTATTTATAGGAGAAACGAATGGGATCAAAAGGAAGAGTGAATTCGTGCAAACTTGATGCACGAGTGAAGTGTGATACAAACTTCATCAAAACTCATCCAATTCTTGCGTTTTGATGGGCTAAACAAATCTGGAACTTCACTAAACATGTTTAGAGGCAAAATCGAGTGGAAAACTTGTGATTAGAGGCCACATTATGGATTTCAAAATTCTGACTTGGTGAGAAATTCAATTTCAAAGTGCCAACTTTTGACCAATGGTATTTTCAACTCAAGGGGTCTTAGGGCATGATTCTTGATGCTTTAGAAAGATGAGGTTACAAGCTTTGTGATGGAAAAAGAATGGAGTTAAATGGCTACTTGAGATGAAAGTTACATTGAGTCAAAGTTGAAGAAAAAGGGTTGACTTTCCATACTTAGAAATATTTCAAATTCTTCTTAAAAAATGACCTATAATCTTTTGCATCCAAACATGGCCTTCCACTTGGAACTTGCCCTTGACCAAAAAATATGGAATGAAGTAGATCTCTTGAATGACATTTTGAAACTTGAACCACTCAAAATATCCAAAAATTGAGCCAGTTATGAGTTGTTGAAGTTGGCCAAAAATCATGAAATGACCTATAATCTTTTTGCATATTTAAGGAAACCTCCACCCATTTTCCCACTTTGCACATAAAATAAGGCATAAAGTTCACATCTTCAAGATCATTATGGAAAACGAATGGACTCAAGGTAATGAAAATTGACCAAGTTATGATCATTTGAAGTTACTTATGTAAAATTGTGGATTCATCTGGATGACTTGTAATCTTTCTTCTTCACCAAGTTTCTTCCACATGAAAACTCCTTGGAACTTTTGAAGTGATTTGTTGATAACCCTTTAAAGAGAAGGATGTATTTGGAATCACTCAAAAATACCAAAAGGTGAGCAAGATATACTCCTTTGAAGTTTAAAACCCTAGCTTCCAGTTCAAAAGAATGCCTTGAGGAACTTTGACAAGTTTGAACAAACTTCTTGTACCAATATTCTTGCTTTATGAATAGAAGTTGTTGAGAATTATAATGAGAACTATTAGCCACCAAAACCAATTCCATATCTTGAATTTTTAGAGAAATATTCTCTTGTGACCAATAGGAACAAGGCCTTGTCCAAACATGACAACTTCTCCAATCAACCCCTTGTACTTTTGAGTCAAATCTAATAACCTTGAAAGTGATGAACCAAAGCAACCTTGCCATGCCAATTGTCCCAAAACCAATCCAATGGTGAGGTTTGAACTTCTCAAGCTATATTGACTAGGGCATGGAAATAAACTCATGAACCCATGGAGTAACTTGTTAAATCTCATTGCCCTTGCCTACATGGATAACAAGCAAGACAAGACAACATTGTATTTTATTAGTTAAGTGAAGAAATCAAAACAATATTCATGATCACAAAAGGAACATAAGTCAAGGTTCTTGGTAATCCCTCAAAAGGAGCAAAACTCAAAGTAGGGAGGGGAACCAAGAATCCTAGTGTGATCTTGGTCTGAGTGAATCAACGTGGTATGATGAAGGGATCTTAAGGGCAAAAATTTGGGTACAACACTATGGATCTGACGTCTACTACCATGGCGTCAAACAAGAACTACCGACTATTGAAATTGATGTTACTAAAGTTGTTGATCCCGAAATTGACAATATTACGGGAACTAGTAAGGTTACTAGAAGTGGAAGGGTTTTCTCTCCGAAAACATCTCAGAAGACTATTGATACACCTGTTAGACTTACAGCCACTGAGTTAACTACGGAGGCTCGGGGTAAAGAGAAAATAGCAGAGCCTGCCCAGATGGAGGCACCTAAGGAAGCTATAGTTGAAGACACCTCTAGACAAGAGTTGGATGAGGTATTGAAAATTATTCGCAAAAGTGATTATAAAACTGTTGAACAGCTGGGGTAGACCACATCTAAGATCTTTATCTTATCCCTATTATTTTGTTCTGAAGCTCATGCACAAACTTTAGTAAAATTCTTGAAGACTGATCACATGCCACAAGAGATCTTTGCCGATCAATTTGCAAATTATGTTGCTAGCTTAACGACCAAAAATGGATTAGGTTTCTCTGATGCTGGTCTGACTCCTGAGGGAAGAAACCACAATAAGGCCATGCATGTCTCCATTGATTGCAGGGGCACTACTTTGGCTCATGTATTGATTGATACTGGCTCTTCATTGAATGTTCTACTGAAAGGCGTTCTTAACAAACTTAATTGTGAAGAAGTCGCACCGAAACCCATTGATATTATAGTTTGAGCCTTTGATGGGTCAAAAAGGATGGTACACGGGGAAGTGGATCTTCCGATTAAAGTGGATTCGCATATCTTTGAATCTACCTTCTATGTAATGGATATTCGACCAACTTACTCTTGCTTACTGGGATGCCCCTGGATCTATGGGGTAGGCGTTGTTACCTCTACCCTACATCAGAAGTTAAAATATCCTGTGAACGGGAAGATTGTTATTGTCTGCAGCAAAGAAGAGTATATGGTCAACCACTTGAACTCATTCTGGATTCTAGAGATGGATGGTGAATTCATCGAGACTCCATATTAAACTTTTGAAGTCATCCCTCCAGACTCCACTGAAGATGTCTCTGCCATTTCCAAAGTTACTAGGTTTCTGCCTAGGATGGCTTCATTGAAAGATGCTAAAGCTATTGTAGAAGATGGTGGTTGTACTATTTGGGGTCAGCTTCCTGACATCCCCTATAAATCTGACAAGTTTGGTTTGGATTTCACTGCAAAGACTCGGAGGGCTGTTCGTTGTGCTCGAGTTTGAAGGCCACCATTCCGCATCAGTAATAACGGAGTCAATGTTATAGAAGACGCTGACAGTAATTATAACCTTGACAGTTGGATCTTTCCTACCATTGCCAACGGGCTCAGCAGCTGGAAGGCGGAAGAAGTTATCTTTATCTCCTTTAGTCAGGAGTAATAGATACATTTATGTTTTTTTATTGCTTTCAGGATTTGGCTTTGTAATATTTGAACAATGACTTTAAGCCTTGTGCCTTACCCGAGGCATAACCGTTCATTTGTTAAGGGTTATCATTTCATAAACATATTTTCATTTAATAAAGCATTGGACGTTTTGCATTCAAATTTGGTGCTCTCTTTCTTTCTTTTCACTTTTACCAATTTCAAATAGCTATGTGTTCTTACACACCCACACAATACATTGCAGATCCACATCTACTATGGATCCCATTGATAACGATTCTGCTATTGCCGCTTATGACTTTGAAAATCCTATCTACCAAGCCGAGTATGAAGGTGAGGAAGATTGTGATATACTAGGAGAACTTGTCGGGATGTTGGTGCAAGAAGAAAAAGCTATTCAACCACATGAAGAGTCAGTTGAAGTGGTAAACTTGGATACTGAAACAGACAAGAGAAGTCAACATAGGCGCCAATTTAGAGGGCAGTGTCAAGAACAAGTTGATTCAGATGTTGCATGAGTATGTTGAGATCTTTTCTTGGTTGTATGAAGACATGCCAGGGCTTGATACCGATATTGTGGTTCACTGACTACCAATGAAAGAAGGTTGTTCTCCAATTAAGCAGAAGGTTCATCGAATGCATCCCGAGATGTCAAAAAAGATCAAGGTTGACGTTATGAAACAATTCAACACAGGCTTCTTAGAAATAACAGCAATGCCTCAATGGGTTGCAAATTTTGTTCTGGTACCAAAGAAATATGGCAAGGTACGTATGTGTGTAGACTACAGGGATCTGAACAGGGCGAGCCCCAAAGATGAATTCCTACTTCCTCATGTTGATGTTTTAGTCGACAACACCGTTCAACACAAGGTGTTCTCCTTCATGGATGGCTTCTCAGGGTATAATCAGATCAAGATGCCACCTGAAGACATGGAAAAGACTACTTTTGTTACACAGTGAGGCACGTTCTGATACAAGGTTATGCCTTTTGGGTTGAAGAACGCTGGCGCAACATATCAGCGTGCTATGGTGGTCCTATTCCATGAAATGATTCATCACGAGATATAGGTCTATGTCGACGATATGATAGCCAGATCACAAACTGGAGAAGAGCACCTAGACCATTTACATAAGTTGTTTGAGAGGCTGAAAAAGTACAAATTGAGATTGAATCCGAACAAGTGCACCTTTGGGGTGAAATCTGGTAAGCTCCTGGGTTTCGTTGTCAGTCGTAAAGGTATTGAAGTTGATCCCACTAAGTTCAAAGCTATTTAAGAAATGATAGTCCCCCGTACCGAGAAGGGAGACAGAGGATTCTTAGGAAGACTGAATTATATTTCCAGATTTATTTCCCATCTGACCACTACTTATGAGCCAATCTTCAAGTTATTGAAGAAAGATCGGGTAGTGAAATGAAACGATGACTGCCATATAGCCTTTGACAAAATCAAGGAGTACCTATAAGAACCTCCAATTATGATGCCAACAGTTGAAGGAAGACCTCTGATCATGTACCCAACAGTGTAAGAGAACTCAATGGGGTGTGTATCGGGCCAGCATGACGAGTCTGGTCGAAAAGAGAATGCAATATACTACCTTAGCAAAAAATTTACCGACTGTGAAACAATATACTCACTAATCGAATAAACTTGTTACGCTTTGGCATGGCCTGCTCATCGAATAAGACAGTATATGTTGACTCATACTACTTTGTTGATCTCTAAAATTGATCCCGTCAAGTATATATTCAAGAAGCCCGCTCTCTCCGGAAGAATAGCCAGATGGAAAATGGTCTTGACAGAATACGATATATAGTACACCACTCAGAAAGCAATCAAAGGAAGTTTACTGAAAGATAATTTGGATCATCAAGTTGTAGACGACTACCAATTTATGAAATTCAATTCTCGGACGAGAACATTATGCTAGTTATAGATTGTGAAGAACCTGGACCGTATGAAGGACCTGAGTCAGGATCCCGATGGACTATGTTTTTTGATGGAGCTTTTAACGCACTTGGTAACAAAATTGATGTTGTACATATCTCTCCTCAGGGTTTCCATACACCCTTCACTGTCAGATTATGTTTTGACTGTACCAATAATATGGCTGAATATGAAGTGTACATCATGGGTATTAAAGTTACTATTGACCTGAGAATCAAGTTCTTGAGCGTATACGAGGATTCAGCCCTGGTAATCAGCCAAGTTAAGGGGGAATGGGATACTAAGCACCCGAATCTCATTTGTTATAGAGAACATGTGCTTACCTTAATTCCATACTTCGAGAAGATCACTTTTGAGCACATCCCTATAAAAGAGAATCAGTTGGCAGACGCATTAGCAACTATGACGTCTATGTTCAAAGTCAAATGGGATAACGAGGCTCCCATAATTACCATTGAAAGGCTAGACAAACGTGCATACTGCTATGAAGTTGACACTAACAGAGTAGAAGAGAAGCCTTGGTTTCATGAAGTGAAAACATATCTTGAGGCTCAAGAGTACCCTTAAGGAGCATCTATCAATGACAAGAAATTCCTACGGAGGTTCTCAGCTAAATTCTTCTCGAATAACGAAATTCTGTACAGGCGCAACCATGATTCGACTCTGCTTCATTGTGTGGACAAGATAGAGGCGGAGATGATTATGGAAGATATGCACGAAGGTATCTTTGGTACTCACTCCAGTGGGCATACTATGGCTAAGAAGATTCTGAGAGCGGGTTACTATCGGTCGACTATGGAAACTGACTTTCATCATCACTCAAGAACTTGTCACAAGTGCCAGATTTATGCTGACAAAATATATGTGCCTCTAGTGCCTCTGAATGTCTTGACTTCTCCTTGGCTATTTTCAATGTGGGGCATTGATATGATTGGAGAAATCAAGCCCATTTTTCTAACAGACATTGCTTCATCCTCATCGTCATTGATTATTTCACCAAATGGGTTGAAGCAGCTTCGTTTTCCTCTGTTACTAAGAATGTGATCGCCTGGTTCATTAAGAATAACCTTATATGTCAGTATGGCATCCCCGAGAGGATTATCATAGATAATGGTACTAATCAGAATAATACTATGATCACAGAACTCTGCACGCAGTTTAAGATCAAGCACCACAATTCTTCTTCGTATCGACCAAATATGAATGGCGCAGTGGAAGCTGCCAATAAGAACATTAAGAAGATTGTGCAGAAAATAATAGTGACATATAAAGATTGGCATGAGATGTTACCGTTTTATCTTCATGGATATCGCACTTCAGCTTGGACATCAATTGGGGCAACCCCATTTTCTCTGGTCTTTGGTATGGAGGTTGTCTTACCTATCGAAGTTAGATTCATTCCTTAAGAATTATGAGAGATGCAGACTTGGACGAAGACAAATGGATTCATACTAGGCTGGATCAGTTGAATTTGATTGACGAGAAGAGGCTTGCGGCTGTTTGTCACAGTCAGATGTATTAGAAGCGTATAATCAAAGCCTTCAATAAGAAAATCAAGCATCAAGTATATGAGGCTGGTGAGTTGGTAATAAAGTGCATCATCCTACCACATGGCGATCCCAGTGGAAAATGGACTCCCACCTATGAAGGGCTATTTGTGGTCAAGAAGATATTTTCGGGTGGAGCTATGATACTTACCACCGTGGACGGTGAAGACCTTCCACACCCTATGAATGTGGACATAGTTAAAAAATACTACACATAAAAAACGACCCTCTAGGTTGACTGGCCTAGGCAAAAATAAGAGCATCCCGACGAACCAAAAGGATTCGGGTAAAAATCAGGGATATATATAAAAGATTGTACACCCGTTAAGTCGAAAATCTAAAAAGGCAGCTTGGGCAAAAAAGGGTATCTCGGTGGATTGAAAACCCGAAAGGGCGGTCCAAGAAAAAATTAGGGATTAAAGTGTACGACTATGTCCTGTTGGATCACTTGTAGCCAGCTTTATTATAAACATCAAGTTTGAATGGTGTCGATCAATTCAACCAACTTATTTTGACAAGCAAGGGATGAGATGCTCGAAGACATATGAGTAATAGCAGAGTTGAAACCTGACAAGATCATTTACACATAGCTATATATTTGGTTTTCACTTTGTACTCTCTTCATTTCACGACGATTTCCTCTTACTAGGAATTTTGTCTTTTTGTACAACAATCGCCTGTTTATAGACAATTTATCAATATAAACACAATTTTAAATTTCAAATTTTGTTTTTACTTTTTCGGTTTTGTTTGCAAAAACGTCCAATGACTAAATTGAATGAACATATGCATATGAATATGATTACTGTTAACAAATATATGCATAAAAACAGGAATAAGTATTTACTGAAGACTTTAGGAGATGGGATAACATTCAAGTCATCCATAAGTCCCCACATAACAACCTCTATGGAATAATCCCCAGTGAAGTCGCCACATAGCAGTTCCCATAAGATTATCCCCTGCAAGTCTGAAATATCCTAATCATACTCAACAACAGATCCCCCTAGCAGATAAAGGAGTATGATCTTTTCCCCGACAATACCTCCAACCTACGGAGTCCCAATCCTCGTCAGAAAGTATGTCTTTAGCACAACTCACCGAAATTCTCTCCCTCAGCTGAGCTTATTTCTCCAACATGGTAAGATTCCTCAATAGTGTTTCTCCAACAGGGGTTATTTCCCCAATGGGGTTTATTTCCCCAACAGGATACAGTCTCCCTAGCTTGAGTCTATCACTTTGACTACTACAAATCATCGGAAAAACTTCTCTCTCCAGCAAAAGGTAGTCCATACCACTATCCTCAGAGAGTTGCAACAAAATCTAAAACTTGACTAGATATCAGCTAATCTTACCCTCCCCAGACGAGTCCTCATCCATATCAAAAACTTGGTCAAACAACACCTCAGAAGGTTATCCATCTCTTTTATCCCCAGTTAGGGTATATAAGAAATAAACTCCCCTGTAGATCAATGAACAACCAATGTTTTTGAACTCTTCTCCCCAAGCAGAAATCAACATTCCCTAGTGGAGTTTCCTCAAACAGTAAGCAGGAATCCCCAGCCGAGACATTCTAAACAAGATCGAAGAATTACTGTCTCCATCTCCAGTAGTAGTCTGAGATTCATTTTTCCGATCAAAAATGTTATAAAAAAATACCGATATGATTCAATGACGTCTCACATTCATACATCATTTATCATAGCATATGCATACAAAACAAATATTGCACACTCTCATTTGCTTTAAGAACATCATTATGAAATGTGTTACATACATCATGACATTGCATAAATACTAACTCTACCTTTTCAGGTAAAGTTCACAAACATACTGTGATCGGTGGATCTGGAACTGACTGTTTAACGCTGGTTCACGAAATGTCGCGGTAAGCAAGAGTCGCCACCGTCTTTTATTTTCTCCAAATGGAAAGGACAAAAGCACAGAAAAATTCCTTATAGAGATTGCTCTCGGTTCGGGAGGTAGATTTATAGAAAGGGAAGGTGTTAGCACCCTTTCTATCCATGGTTATCCATGGGCTCTTACATACTTGCTCATTTGTGTTTTCAAAATTGTTTGTTTGCTTTTCAACTGTGGGTTTAAAAAGTTTCTTTGAAAATTTCAGTTCAACTCTTGTATCAGTCCTCAAGAGTGTTTGAAAAGTTGCTTTTCGAAAGCTTTTTGAAAAGTGTCGGTGTGAAAAGTATTTTTGATTTTGTTTTGAAATTAGAGCAAGTATCTACGAGTTCTCTACCTACCCTAAGGAATTCGTCTGTGTAAATGTCCTTAAAGTAGTGCCATCCCACCATTGAGAGGTAGGTAGCACCACCGTTGGAGGTGTTCGGGTCAATTCAAGGGTTCGGGACATGGTGATCACCGGAGCAATAGGAAGACACCTTAGAAGCTACCCTCATGCCATGTTCATGGACATGAGGACTTACTAAAACATCCTCTACTCGACGACCACCTTTCGAGGGGCAAGGCCACAATGAGGCGTACCCTAGGGGTGGCGTGTGATTTGTGTGTCATGTTCATTTATGTTTATCTTGTTCATGCATTGGTGATCTACGCGTCGCTTTTATTTGGGAATTCATTCTTTCGTGCGAATTAATTAACAGTTTAAAAAATGCGGAATTAAAAGGTCCTACGCTATTACAAAGGCGCGGGTCCACATCGCCAAATTAGTCCAAGACCCGATTTGAAATAAAGCAAAATGCGGAAAATAAATACTCTGATTGATCTATTACATAGCTTTGGGAGAATTACATGAAATTTATAAAAAGAAATAAAAGTAAAATGCGAGAATAGGTAAAGTCGGGAATGTGAGGGCGTTGGACCCTTTTAAGGAAATTAAATTATAATTATGAAATTAATTAAATTTAATGAGAAAGGAAGTTATTTTTTTGAGTTTTTGGTATTTATGGAGTTTAGTAAGAAAATTAAATGAAATTAAAACCTAATTCTAAACTATTTTTAATTTGTAAAAAAATATTTAAGTTTGTATCCTAATTTTAACCTAATTATTTACATGGCAATTTATTTACAAAATAAATAATTAATTATCAATTATGGTGAAAGAAAAGAAAAAAAGAATAAAAATATTTAGAACCCTAATTCTACATTTTTTAATTTAAAAAAAAACATTTAAAATTAAACCTAGAATTAAAACTAAATCAATTAATAAAATTTATTTACAAAAATGTTAGTGAATTAAACATAAAAAACATATTTTTATTTTGTAGTTTCTGAATTTTTTGGGTATTTTTATGTTATGAAAATATTAATTTTTGAATTAAAAGGAAATAATTAAATTAAAATAAATAATAAAAAGATAGGAAAAAGAAAAGAAATACAAACACTTGGGGGGTGTTGACCCCAATTTGGAGGCATTATCCAGCAATCTGGCCCATTTAATTCCTGGCCTTGTTGACTTTTTCCAGCACGTGTATGGCATGGCTGACTAATGCCCATGATGATCTGCAAATCTTGACCTTTGGATTTGTCTCCTGGCCACTTGGCAAGCTTTGGTATTGGGTGTATGTTGAACCCCTGGAATGTGCGCTGCGTAGGATTATGGAAAAGAAAATAATATGAGAAAGGGAGGGGACCTGGGAATCGAACCCAGGTCCCAATACTTACCATGCTAACGCCTTTCCAGCCGCGCTGTTGTGTTGCTTTGTGTATAATATAGAAAATAAAGAATATAATGTAAAACAAACGATTAGTGGGTATTTCGCGCGAAATTCAAATGCACCAACCGCTGGCTTACACCTCATCTTCTTCTCCACTCGTTCTGCATTTTTTCCTGAAAAACAAACTAAATAGCGGGGGTTTTAAACCCCCACTAAATGGTGAACGTAAAAATAGCGAATAGGCCATGGTTTCTCATAAATTGAGCACGACTAGTGGTTCTGAATCGTGTGAAGCTTCTGATTCTAATGGCCCTGGTTTCGTGTCTCAATTTTTCCAGAACAAGGAAGCCCCAAATTTAAAGTTCTGAAACCCTAGAAAGCTTCAATGGTGGATTCACCTACCGGGCACGAAAACTCAATTAAAGTATACCATTAGTTTCAGGAAGTGAATATTAGTACAAAATGATTATTGGAATGCATGAATATGGCATATATATTAAAATACGAATAGGGAAAAAGTTTGAGAAAGTCTGAATCCGTTCTACCACTTCTTGATGCGTGGGGACTGGAAAAGGATGCAGTTAGATCCCTTGAAGCCTTGGCAAGCTATTGAAATTGGTTAGAAGCTTTGAATCGTCCTCTAATGCCGTTTTCAGTTTTTGAAATTTTGGACAAAAATGCAAACTTTGTTCTTAGGTTTGGGCGCAGCTTCCAGGTTATGAGCTTTAGGGTTATGATCAGTATATGTATGCCAATGGATTAGGGTTGAAATTTGAGTCCAAAAATCCTTGTAATCATGAATCAAATATTTGATTTTAATGGCACATTTTTTCAATCTTTTCCATGTGTCTTTGGTACTAATCATGGCCAAATCTTTCCTTTTTTGGGTGTGCACAAATCTTGAGTAACCAATGAGAGCAAATGCTGCATAAAAAGATTCAAATACATTTGTTTAGTATTTTTTTCATATTTTATTTTATTAAATGAATTAATGGTGATTAAAAATTCAAATAAATAATAAAAAAATGATTAAATAAATCCCCTTTGGGCCAAATGGTCGTTCATAGCCTTTGGATGATGAATCTTGGAAGAAAATGTGGCCCATTAGCAATTTTGAGGCATTTGAAGTAAAGTTGACTTTTCAAAATTCCCAAAAATTTCCCAACTTCCACAAGGCATATCTTGCTCAATTTTTAAGCTTTGATCATGTTCTTGGACATTTTGGAAAGGTCTTGAAGTCCTATAACCAATGCCTTTGGTCCCATGTCATTTTGATTTACCAATCTCAAGTTATGGTCTTTGACTTAAAGTCCCTTTTTTTTTACTTTTGAAAATGACCTATAATGTTGAAATTGATAACTTTTTGTGAGAGCATTTCTTGGACTTGAAGTGTGAAGAGGGGTTGTAGGAAATGTCTTTCTCTTCAAAATGAGCTTTGGATGGAATTTTTCTGATGAACCATGTGGAAGTTATGCCTTGGTCAAGTTACAGTTGACTTTTTCAACTGTCCAAATATGGAAACTTTTGCATCTTGAGACTTTTTGAGCCATGCTTTGAGAATCATGATCAAGAATTGATCAAATGATGTTTGTGGCTTCAAAATAAGATGTTGACCAAAAATTTGGACTTTTGACTGTCAAATGACCATTTTGCCCCTGTAGTTGACTGTTGAGCAATTAGGGTTTTTGATTGTGCAATTTTGTGCTGTAAGTCTTGAAATTTGGCATGAGGATGCTTGACCATGTTTATTGGCATGTGGGACTTGTTTGGACCCTTGGAAACTTCAACTTCTTTGCCAGAACCAAAACCCTAGTTTTTGACTGTTAGGAGGCCCTTGAACTGTGCAACCCTTGGAGAGATTTTGAAGCATGCTCTTTGCAATTCTTGAAGAATATGGGAGGGCAAATTTTGGGGTACAACACATATGAACATCATCAACAATTTTATAACAGGTCGCGGAGTAATTCCTGAAACAGGACAGGGCGACTATCTACATGACCAGACAATTTCCTTTAGAAACTGAATTCTGACAAGAATTTTCCCCAGAGACTAAATCTGACAAGTAGCTACTTAAGCACTTTCCTTAGAGAGTCATTCTGAAAAATATCTCTTCTAGTTGAAGTCGGACGTAGACAACTTCTAATGCATCATTTAGGTGAAATCAAACATAGATTTATTCTGAAACTCTTTTGGAAAAAGTCAGGCATAGACTCCTTCCAATATCTCTTCTAGATGAAGTCGGCGTAGACATATTCTAGTATATCATTTGGATAAAATCAAGCGTAGATTTATTATGAAACTCTTTTGGACAAATTCGAGTATAGACTCATTCCAAACGTATCTTCAAGACAAAGTTAAGCGTAGACTCATTCTAGTATATCTTTCGGATAAAATCAAGCATAGATTTATTCTGATATTCTTTTGGACAAAGTCGGGCGTAGACTCATTCCAAACGTTTCCTCTAGACAAAGTCGAGCGTAGACTCATTCTAATACATCATTTAGATAAAATCAAACGTAGATTCAATCTGATATTCTTTTAGACAAAGTCAGACGTAGACTCCTTCCAAGTACATCATTCAGACAAAGTCAGGCGTAGACTCATTCTGATATTCCTATCAACAGTTATTATAGATGGCATCTATAATCCCATCTCCAACGACTCTCCATCACCTTCTAAATGGAATCTTTAATCCCATTCCCTACATAATACACCAACAGTGTTACTTCGTGCACAGGTGAGTGCAAATTTTTGGGCACTTAAGTGTTCAATCATCTTCTACCTTCAAGTCATGAATGGCGGATATGCCAATCTAACTCTTCAGGTTTAAGAAGATTGAATAGGGGCAGCTGTTGTACCCCAAAATTTTCCCTCCCATTTTTCTTCAAGACATTCTCCAAAGGTCCTCAAATGCTCAAGGTTGTTCAAGAATTGATCAGACAAATTCTCCCCCTAAGCAATGGGTTCACAACTAGGGTTTGGTATTTCTTAAGGAAGATTGGGTTATCAAGGTCTCAAGTGGTTTTCATGGTTCTTTATGTGTCTTCAACAATGCTCATACCAAGTTTCAAGCCTTGCATCATAAATTTGCTCAGTCAATTGCTCAGATGGTTGAAAACCAACTGTATTGGGTAAAAAGTCAACCACGGTCAACATACACTCAAACTTCAAGATTTTTGGTTAACATCAACATTTTGAAGTCGCATTCATCATTTGATCAAGGGTTGATCATGATTCCTCAAGAAGATCCCTCAAATCATCAAAAGTCAAAAGTTGTCAAATTAGGGTTTCCTTAGGAGAAGTCAACTGAACTTTGACCCAGCATAACTTTCACATTCTTCATCAGCTTTTCCCCAACCAAAGCCCATTTTGAAGGGAATCCAATTCTATGTATCTTTTTCACTCCAAGCTCAAGTCCAAAAAATGCATCGTTTGAGAGATATAAGCCAATACATTGCAGGTCATTTCAAAAGTCAATAAAAAGGCACTTTTTATCAAGACAACTTACATTAAGATAAATTCTTCAAAGTCAAAAATAATCAACATATAGGTTGTAGAGGACAAATTGAGATTTCCAAAAAGTCCAAGATCACCTTCAAAAGATAAACATTGAGTAAGTTATGACCATTGTAAGTTGGGAAATTTTGAGAAAATGCATGAAGTTCAAAATGAGCAAGCTTGATATTTTGTGCTATTGGGCCATGGTTTAAGAGTCCAAACGTGTATTATAATCTTCTCACACCTCAAACCTTGTTCTTACACCCCTTGACCTTGTTTTAATTTAATTATTTCTATTATTTTTTATTTAATTAATTAATAATATAAAATAAATAAGATAAAATTACAAAGAGCCCAAGCCTATCATATCTTTGCCCTAATGGTCTCTATTTTTCTCTATATATTTAGACATCAAAGAGAGAACCCTTACCCACGAAACCCTTTCCTCAAAAGTGTTGAAAAGGACAAAAATTTTCAAATAAACCTAGAATTTCAAACCCTTGATACAAACCCTTGTCAATACAAACAACCCTCTCATTCATTCCTAATAATCCCACAGAGTAAGGTTGGGTTGGTTTTGATGTTCCAAAACACGTGAAACTTCATCACGTGGCATAATCGATTTAACATTCTTGAAAATTCATATTTTTAATTTTATTTGTTTTAAACTGTATTAATATCACTAACATGCTCCTGAGGTGTATCTGAACAGGTCTAGACCATCATAAGGGTCTCATGCACGATGAAGCGAAGAATTCCATGTTTTCTCTGATCACCTTGTTTGCATCGTAGCCCTTAAACCAGCCAGTTTTAGCCCACGAAAAGCATTTTATTGAAAATGCAGCCCTTGATTTAGGGGGATAGGACGTTTATGGATCACTAATGCTTTATATTTTACAAGTTTAGTGGAATCAGTCTACCGGGGAAGACGACCGGAGCTAGGGCTCCTGCGCCTCTCCAGCCAATATAATCATGTTTTATATTTATTTTTGTGGATTGATTTATATGAACGGATGTAAAGCCGCCCCAGTGGTAGAAGCATGCATGTTAGAGCGTTAGTGTACCAGGGAACGGGTTTGATCCCTGTCCCTGGTATTTTGATTTTTTCACATATTTTTCTTTGTTTACAAATTCTGTGCAGCAACCCTCATGCGTCCACCATACGCTCTCACCTCATTACCATCAGATCTCTACAAGCTCAGACCTGATGTTCTAGATTTGTATGACCACAATGAACCTACTTGGACCAACACACTGGATCTCAAGCAGGCGTATGGGCTCGTTGTCTGGGCTTGGTGAATTGCTTCTCCACACCCCCAGATTTACTTCTTACAGGCCCGTTCCCTTTTTATTATTTTGTTATGTTTTTAACATTTTTCTAACATATTTAAATCAATTTTTTTCTCAATTAAAAACAATTTAGACATTAGGGTTTTTTATCAACTTAATTAAAATTTTAAATTAAATAAATTTAAACTTTTTTATTTTAATTAATTTAGCTTTTTAGGGTTTTATCATTAAAACTATCTTTTTTTAAAATTAAAATCAATTAAGGTTTTTTAGATTAATTATCAAATCAATTTTCATCAAATCATGAGATACTTTTATTTTTCCCTTTATATTACAATCTTCGCACACCTTTATTACTTTCGCATTAATTTTCCCAATTATGTAACTGCTACGGTTTATGATAGTTTAATTAGGGTTTACTGTTTTTCCCCGATTTAGTGGTTTTGTACCCCCTTTCCCGAACCCTTGTAATAGTTTAGGTTTACTTTCCGCACCTTTACTTTATGAAATTTATCGCTTTCCTTATAACTGCTACTAATTAGGGCATGTATGGCAAGATCTAAAATCAACCATAGATAACCCTAATTAAGATTAAATAACTGAATTGAATCACTTTTCACACACACACACACACACACACACCTCTAGAGTAACCTTACTCGTTGCCTTCGAATAAAAACAGTCATGTCCCTCGAACGTGAGGACGCTTTAGCACTGTCCCTCGATAAAAAAAGATTGTAGTCCCTCGATGACCCTTCGATGCCGCCTACGGTAAACGATCTTAGTCCCTTACGATAAATTGCGAAAGAGCCCTTACGAGTTGCATTTATGACTGTACGGTGACCCGCGCCTGTCCCTTCACATCCAACGATAGGGATTCCTAATAACTAATGGTAGGTTAGCACTATCTAAGGAGGAGAAAAATAACACGAAAGACATTTAAGTAGGTAGATAGCTCGTAATTGCTTGCTCACAAAAAAAACAGTTTTTTTCACGAACATTTTCTCAGAAATATTTTCAAAAACAAACACTTTGTACGCATTCTTAACTTATACGAGAATCATTACAAAGTTGTCGTACTTAGGCATTTTTCAAAATATTTTCAAACAAACACATACACAAAGCATTTTCAAACAAAGTGAGCTAGCGGTTAATAGCCCGTAGATAACTACGGATGAAAAGAGTGCTAACACCTTCCCTTTTCATAACCTACCCCCCGAACTTAAGAAAATCTCAAAGGTCTTTCCTGTTCTTTTCACCCTTTCCTTATTGGATAAAAGAAAAGTCGGTGGCGACTCTTACTATCCGCAACATTTGTGATAAGACACAAACCAAGTCAGTTCTCCCATCGCATTACAAGGAAATAATCTTTGACCGAGATTGGAAATTCATAGGTTGCACCGAGGGAGTTTCTGTAACACCCCATTTCTACCAGACGGATAATAATAAAATTAGAGTTCAACATAAATAGGATGCTACATTTTAAACTCAAAACCAAACTTCATTTAATCGCATATAAAATAGATACATAACACTTAGCTCGGATGAACCGATAACAACTCGATTTATTCTTTAAAATCAAACAACTTTATTGATAAGCAGCAGAATATACATATTCAACTTCAATTCACTTAACACCTTTATTCAACTAAAATAACTTCAAGACAACAGTTACTTCATGTAAACAACTTAAAGATTCAGCAACAAAAATAATAATCAACAACTAAACATCAAGCGTTCATCCCCCCGAGTGCTATGTATCAGAGCGACGACACCAACTCGGGCTAACGAGGTAACAACTAACATTCTTGATTACCTGCACGTTACCAATAGAGGGCAACATTCAAACAGAAGGGGTGAGATATCAAACTATATAATTGAATGTATGATAATTAATATATCAGAATCAGTTCATATAAAATCACCACTTCACAACTTTCAAACATCTTTAATCTCAACAAAACATCAACACGACATAACAACTAATTCACAACCTTTAGGTGATACCTGTCACAACAAGTCAACAACATAAAGCAACAACAAATCTATCTTCACCACGACTCAAGATGCAACATCAAATAGGACTCAATTACAACGCACATGCATGTGGTACCATTGGAGCAGAACTTCCAACTTAAAAACATTTTCCAATAATCTCGAGGCACAAGGCATAAGCCTTCAACTTAATATTTTGAAAATCCAGGCCAA
This sequence comes from Vicia faba, assembly GCA_948472305.1. Lineage (NCBI taxonomy): Eukaryota > Viridiplantae > Streptophyta > Magnoliopsida > Fabales > Fabaceae > Vicia > Vicia faba. Next base: position 51,074,959 of record OX451739.1, on the reverse strand, counting down.
CGTGGTGCCAATCCAGGCCAACTTAATAATGAAAATGTATGTGACTCAATGAATGCAACAATCACATACAACAACAATAATCATCGTCACAAAGGCATAAGCCTATATCGTCACTATACCAATAATTAGAGGTACTCATCATTGCTTCAACACTGGCCATAGGCCTACAACTTAATCAACTTATCAATCACAACCTATTCAACAAAAACAATGTATTCTACAACGTTGGCATAAGCCTAAAACTTAATCAACTTATCAATCACAACATATAAATAACAATGTATTCGAAATTGGTCATAGGACTATAACATGATATTGCCCACCATTATTCGGATAATTCTCGACTATACCGGTTAATTACTTGTCTAAATGCTTATTTATAATTACAAAACTTCTACAAATTGTTATACTATAATACTACATCATCATTATCATTGATATTATTATTATGAACCAAGCATTATCATAAGATCGTCATGTCATCATCATACTTCATCACCATAAAACTTCATGGTGATTCAACGCGGGAAAGCTAACTCTATCCTAACTTGGGTACTATAATTATTCTTCTTATCCTTCATTTTACTCCTTATAAATATAGTTCATCGCATTAGCTTTTCAACACTTTGAATGGCGCATCAAACAGAGTTACGGTTTAAAAGTTATGGAGTTTTCAAGTTTTCAAAAATACTGTCAAATAGTAAGCAATCGATTGCACTAACATGCAAATCGATTGCACCTTGTCCCAGAGGCCAAAAATTACGTTTTTAAGCAGTGCAACCAATTGCTCTTCTGCTGCAATCAATTGCTTACTGAAAAAGAAGCAAAAATCCCAATTTTTAAGCAGTGCAAATCGATTGCTCTTCTGCTGCAATTGATTGCACCCTGTGAAAAACAGTTTTACGAATTCTGTAAAGTGCAGTACAAAAACCCATTATGTTTCAATTCCAAAGACGCAAACTTCATGAAATAATACACAATCAAACATCCATTTATCATTACTATCAACATACATCAATTATCACACAATTCAAAACATCAATTCATCGATTATAGTCATCTAAGAAACTTCAATGGAATTTCTGGGAATTTGAAACTAGTATAAACTTCCTCTTGTTCTTCTTCTCCTCTCAAAACCCTATTCCTCTTTCTCTTCTTTTTATCTTTTCTTGATAACACTATCTTCTCTTTCTCCTTTATTTCTATTTCTAATATAATAGTATTATTTTACTTATCTCATAATAAATCTAAATGGGCCTAAGTGACATACCCCCTTATTACTTCACAACTATATTTTAAGCCCAATATCATAATTAAGCTAAATAAAAAAATAATAATGCCTCAACTTAATTCCACCAAATTAAATCCGATTAATTATCATGCCACTAAATAAAATAATTTTGACTTCGACGTTAAAAATTTGAATTAATATAAAATATTCAAAACAATATTTAATTAAATGAATAGTTAAATATCGGGGCATTACAACTCTCCCCCACTTAGAATATTTTTGTCCTCGAAAACCTATTCGAAACCACCACTCACTACGCGAATTTAACATCCAACCTTCTGATTCCCAAGTCAAATTTGGCAACACTTCGACCACTACTTTCCTGATAACTCAATAACTCAACACGATTCAAATCGATTACACACATGCCAATCATTCAACACTTCGTGACATGATCGGTACTAGCATCTCAACTACTCTACCATAATCTGACATATCAACGTTTAAAGTAGCAACAACTATAACACACTTATACTTGGATATATATCATCGCAATATCCTCTTAACACTTTTTTCAACACCAAAACACATACACAATTTCATCTCTGTATGTCAATTATCAACAAAATATCAACAACTCTACTCATATCATCGTAACACTCTTATAGTGACATCCACACAACCAACATAATCAACTCCGTCATGTTATGGAGTATCATTCCTTACTTACGGAAATCAACAATAACATCTCAATAGCGACAACAAAATCATTGCAACTTCAACTTAACAATATAACTCAACAAATATACACACAACTCACCATCAACTAACAACCACAATAATTTCCTTATAGGATCATCAAAGATCTTCGAGATATCACAACACCTTGGCACATCATCCCTACATCAACAATCTACCAAATCAAGCATGTAGAGCCGTATACTCATAGCAACTGCGCCATATACGCTTCAGCTGCGCAACTCTGATAATCCATCTTAAGTCACAATTCTCATTAAAGTTTCTGCCAACTATACAGTTTACAAGTCTCATTCCAGTTTCAGACTTTCCTCAACATCCACCATAAAACCATTGTTCACTTGATATTCTCAATCTTCACTTTGCAATGTTAGCTTGCGTATAACTTGCCACTCTGACTTGTTCAACACGTCTCATCTCTTTCTTAGCCACTCCTATATTAACTCACACAACCTGGTGAGAAACTATCCTCACGATATAACATAAATCACTTTACACACCATTAAGGTAGTAAGACAAGTCTACACCATCCAACAAAGTCTCGTTTACTATCAATAAGATATTAAGGGTGATCAGTTCCTCAATTTGTCAATAGATAGCCGATAACCATAATGAAGTATAAACCGTTGTTACCAAACTATAATAGTGTTCCTTTAGAACTTGTACTCAAGTCACCTAATGCACCATAATCCAATAATTTCCAATGAGGTTTACAAATACTCCCATGATTTCCCTCTCATGAACTATGATTTGTCTAGAAACATAAGCAAGAACTTGTCCATTCAGCATTGGCACACCACTAAGTCCCTTCTTTAGGCGATTTCATAATACACTACAAATGACTCACTCGGATTAGGCAAAACCAATACCTGAGCAGTCGTCAATATTTTTCTTTAGTTCTACAAAACTTTCTTCACATGCAACCTCCATATAGGAATGCATCTACCATATTTGAAAACACTTCATAGGATAAAATACATTTCTATCTCCTCACAGGTTCAAACAGAACACCAATCCGATATTCGGAACACAAGGTATGAATTTCCAAAGTTATCGAAAAATGCAAACACCAACGTCATGCAGCGACATACTATTACACATCTTATGATAACATCATAGCAAAATTTCTTTGTACCAGTACTAACATTTACAATTCTTGAAATCGTACTTATCTCCTCGCATTTCCGACTACGACTCACAATTCAAAACATTCTACCAACTTTTACAGTCACTCACAAGGATCCTACGACAAGGTCTACAACAATCTGTCACTCTATCACCATTCAAACATAGACATCTTACGCAAGGCTACTCAAACCGACAACTTCCCCATCCATCAGCAGGGTTGAAACATCGCGACTTTCTAAATTCCATCTTCTAAAAATTATCCTTGTTACTTAATAATTACCTTCATAAACATTAGGGATTCAAACTCTACTCGTATATCAACAACTGTTACATTACTCCTCATCCTTCGAGAAGTAAACACCAACAGTGCCTGATCATCCTCCCTCAAGATGTTCCAACTTGATTAATACACAAAATCTTTAATCCATGTCATCTTTGGATTCAGGAGACAACAAAACGTCAACAACACTTACACTGTCGCCATCAGCAGCATACAAAACTAACATATTGCAATCAAAACATATCCGAGAAGCAAAGCTTCTCCACCACTTATCTTTAACCTAACTCCTGCATACAAGTGATTAGAAAAACAACAAGCACCGACAGTGTTTCACACACTTGTCACACAGTAAGGAACAAACAACATTAGACAACTTGGTTGGACGGACCGACCTGCTCTGATACCACTATTGTAACACCCTATTTCTACCTGGCGGATAATAATAAAATTAGAGTTCAACATAAATAGGATGCTACAGTTTCAACTCAAAAACAAACTTCATTTAATCGCATACAAAATAGATACATAACACTTAGCTCGGATGAACCGATAACAACTCGATTTATTCTTTAAAATCAAACAACTTTATTGATAAGCAGCGGAATATGCATATTCAACTTCAGTTCACTTAACATCTTTATTCTACTAAAATAACTTCAAGACAATAGTTACTTCATCTAAACAACTTAAAGATTCAGCAACATAAATAATATTCAACAACTAAACATCAAGCGTTCATCCCCCGAGTGCTACGTATTAGAGCAACGACATCGACTCGGACTAACGAGGTAACAACTATCCTTCTTGATTATATGCACGTTACTAACAGAGGGAAACATTCAAATAGAAGGGGTGAGATATCGAACTATATAATTGAATGTATGATAATTAATATATCAGAATCAGTTCATATAATATCACCACTTCCCAACTTTCAAACTTCTTTAATCTCAACAAAACATCAACATAACATAACAACTAATTCACAACCATTAGGTGATACCTGTCACAACAAGTCAACAACATAAAGCAACAACAAATCTATCTTCACCACGACTCAAGATGCAACATCAAATTCGATTCAATTACAATGCACATGCATGTGGTACTATTAGAGCAGAACTCCCAACTTAAAAACATTTTCTAGTAATCTCGAGGCACAAGGCATAAGCCTTCAACTTAATATTTTGCCAATCTAGGCCAACTTAATAATACAAATGTATATGACTCGATGAATGAAACAATCACATACAACAACAACAACAATCACCATCACAAAGGCATAAGCCTATATCGTCACTATACCAATAATTAGAGGTACTCATCGTCACTTCAACATTGGCCATTGGCCTACAACTTAATCAAACTTATCAATCACAACATACTCAACAACAAAAATGTATTAGACAATAATGGCATAATCCTACAACTTAATCAACTTATCAATCACAACATATTCGACATTGGCCATAGGCCTACAACATAATATTGCGCATAATTATTCGGATAATTCTCGACTATACCGGTTAATTACTTATCTAAATGCTTATTTCTAAATACAAAGCTTCTAAAAATTGGTATACTATAATACTACATCATCATTATCATTGATATTATTATTATGAACCAAGCATTATCATAACATCGTCATGTCATCATCATACTTCATCACCACAAAACTTCATGGTGATTCAACATGGGAAAGCTAACTCTATCCTAACTTGGGTACTAGAATTATCCTTATTATCCTTCATTTTACTCCTTATAAATATAGTTCATCGTATTAGCTTTCCAACGCTTCGAACAGAGCATCAAACGTAGTTACGGTTCAATAGTTATGGAGTTTTCAAGTTTTCAAAAATAATGTCAAATAGTGAGCAATCGATTGCACTAACATGTAAATCGATTGCACCTTGTTCCAGAGGCCAAAAATCACGTTTTTAAGCAGTGCAATCAATTTCTCTTCTACTGAAATCAATTGCTTACTGAAACATAAGCAAAAATCCAAATTTTTAAGCAGTGCAAATCGATTGCTCTTCTGCTGCAATCGATTGTATCCTGTGAAAAACAGTTTTACGAATTTTGTAAAGTGTAGCAAGAAAGCCCATTATGTTTCAATTCCAAAGACATAAACTTCGTGAAATAATACACAATCAAACATTAATTTATCATTGCTATCAACATACATAAATTACCACACAATTCAAAGCATCAATTCATCGATTATAGTCAATTTCATATAACCGACCCCACATATCATTTATCATATACCCAATTATAGAGCAAGAATCCCACCCTTACACGGCAATATCATTGTCATTCCTTCCTATAACCATCAACCTTAGATTCCAAACAACCAAATAACCAACAACACTCACCAGACAAACAATACTGATTATGTATATGACACATATCATACACAAAAAGGAAATAAACACATTAATAACTTGGACAAATGGCCGACCATGCTCTGATACCACTAATATAACACCTCTAAACCCTGCACAAATAATATAGCATAATCAGAGTAAATTAGCATGCATATCAAACGAGGGTGTCACATTTACTTCATGACAACAACACAAATAACACTGGTCATGCTTATAACACACATTTAAAATCATATTCCATATACCTACACATATGCATCTCACAGCAGAATAATTATCATCTCAAAAATAATACTAATGATTGAAGTCTCATACTGACAATCATGTCATAAAATATTAGGCACTAAAGACCAGTCATCACATAATCTCAATACAACATAAATAATATACTGGTATGACAAAATTCATATGTCCTATGACATGTTGGGGCATCTAATCTGACTTAAACAACACAAGCAAGGTATAAACATTAAAAACAGTACTGAAAAGAAATAAACAACACACATAAGTTATTAACCCAGTTCGAAGCAACTCTCCTACTCTAGGGGCATATCAAGCCAGGGATAAGTCCACTAAAATAATATCAATTCTAGAACCTCAGCAAGCCTCCAGTTTACGGCCTAATCACTTAACCACTACCCTTGTTAGACTTCTATCTAAGACTCACCTAGATATGAGGCCCTCCTCAATCCCTCATCAATCACAGACAACTATTGGACATACAGGAAGACACACTTCCATGACAGCAAAACAGAAGACTCACTTCCATGACAATACCTAGCCAAGACTCTCGACTAAGAAAAATACTTAGAGTTGCTTACAAGATTCCTCCAAGAATAATACTCCACTCATTACTTCGTAGCTTCTGAGTGAGAACAATACCTACTCTCCGAGAGAGCAGCACAAAGACAAAGCCCTAAACTTATACATCTTGGACCTGTGCCTTTTCTAAGTTACAAAGACTTCTATTTATAACATATACCCAACTGGACTTGGGCCTTCAATCACAGCTCATCAGTTGTTACAAATCAGCAGTAACTTCTGCTATAAATAAGGTCTTCAATCATTGGTTTCCTAAAATATCTCCATATTTAGAAACTGCATAATCTCCAATATTCTGACTTGATTCCTCTTGACCTTTAAATCAGTGCCACATAGGATTGTATAATATTCCCATAATATTTTGCATCTGTTAAATCATAATAGAATCCACTAATCTAGCTCAGCTTAGGCTCGATGTCGTATGACTTGCATAGGACATCTCATACGACATGTTGTTTTGGATGACGAGAACTTCTCATCTCAACATGTCTCAACATAAGATAGGACTTCTTGCTCAACATGTTCATGTTAGCAAGTTAATACATCATATCTAACATATTGCTGCTATATTAGTTTTACCAAACATAATGTTAATCAGATAATTCAAAGAATTAACAATAAACATTAGGGGTGTTCGCGGTTCGATTTTGATCGATTTTAAGGCAAAAACTCATCTGATCCAAAGATAAATTTATTTGCGGTTCGGTTCAGTTTTGGATGATATATTAAAAAAATCTGATCTGATCTGATCCAATTTTATGCGGTTTAATTTGGATCGGTTTTTGGAAATTCAAATTACACATTATATTTTTATTAATATTATAAAACTATTAATAAATCATAAATTTGATATAATATATAACATATAGTATATTAAAAGTTAATATACAAAATGAGAGTGATCGATTATGGTTTAAATAATAAAAATAAATATATTATACGCAACTAACAAATATTATTAAAAAATAATTATCATCTATTGTACCCCAAAATTTTCCCTCCCATTTTACTCAATACATGCTCATTGAGGTCTTCAATTACTCAAGGATGACCAAGAATTAACCATACAAATTCTCCTCCTAAGCAATGAACCTGTAACTAGGGTTTCACTTTTCACCAAGATGTGTCAGCTCCAAAGGTCTAAAATATTTTCCATGGTCCTAATATGTCTTCAATATTGGCCATGCCAAGTTTCATGCCTTCCACTACAAGCTTGCTCTGTCAATTGCTCAAATGCCTGAAAATCAACTGTGTTAGGTCAAAAGTCAATTGTGGCCAATGTACAGTCAAACTTTAAGATTTTTGGTCAACATCAACATTTTGAAGTGATATACATCATTTTATAAAGGGTTGATCATGATTCCTCAAGAAATTCTCCTAATCTATCAAAAGTCAAGAATTGCTAAATTAGGGTTTCTATAGGAAAAGTCAACTGAACTTTGACCAGGCATAACTCTCACATACTTAATCCATTTTTCCCCAACCAAACCTCATTTTGAAGAGAATACAATTACCTACAACTTCTATTTTTCCCTCAAGTCCAAGAAATGCACCATTTGAAAGATACAAGCTCATACATTACAGGTCATTTTCGGAAAGTCAACAAAAGACACTTTTTGTCAAGACCATTTACATAAAGGTAAACTCTTCAAATGCAAATTTGATCAAAAGAGGGATTGAATTAGACATATTGGGCTTTATAAAAAGTCCAAGATCATCATCATGAGATAAAAATGAGCAAGTTATGGGTTACCCAAGTTGGGAAAATTTGAGAAAATTCAAAGATGGTGCATTGAACAAATTTGGACTTTTGGGTCAATGGCTTAACTTTTTAAGGTTCAAACATTCGTATGACCTTATAGGGGACCTTTAATCTCATTTTTACATTGCCTTATAATTTTTATTTATTTTGTCCATATTTATTTTGATTTATTTCAAATAAATATAAAATAAATTGTACAAAATAAATAGAAATGGGTCTTGACCTTTGGGCTAATGTTTTGGTCTGCCTAGAAGCCCGAGAATTCATGCACAAGTGTCCAGATACATCCAAGTCTCAACATGGCATGAAATCTCACTTTTGGAAAATTTTCAAAATGACAATTATGGTTTTCATGATGGTTTTATGGGCCAGATTCTTTCCTTATTCTCTCATACCCTCCCTCTCCTCTATTTGTATATCACATTTGAAAGCATTATGGACAGATACACACTGCCTAATGAAGTCACGAAAAATTGCAAAAAAATCCAAAGTTGTCAAATCCAGAAAACATGTTTCCAGCCTCCCTCAGTCAAAACAAAGGACTCAAATATGTTCCTGAAGACACCAGGAACCTATCCCTGCCATTTTCAAAGCTCATAGCACCCTCAAACTGTTGGATTGTGTGTCACCGGTCAAACAAGGTTTGTTATATTTGGAACTTCAGATTTATGTGTTGTTGATATTTTTCATGGTTTGATTTGTGATCAGGAGGTCCATTAGAGCTGGTGGGATGTATAGCATGAGAACTTTGAGACCTGAATTGTGTGATTCCATTGTTATGGCATCACAAAATGAAAGCTTCACAACTCATAACCTAGGAACTTTCAGACCAAATAAAATGTCACCATTGAATTTGTAGACCCCAAATTAGGGGGGTAGGGTCATTTTCGTTCTTGTTGTGTTTGATTTTCACAGGTTAGAGATTTTGAGCAACCGGAAGGGATGACCGGAGCCACCACTCCTGGTGGCTTGATCGGCATTGACGCCTGCATGGACGGACGAACAAAATGATTGGTCCATTCAAATATTTGGACCCCACTGAAACGCGTGTGTTTGACAACTTAGCAATATGACTCATTTTACATTATATTATAATCGTTTGATATTTACTCTCGGATGTAAAGTTGTCCCAACGGTTGTGTGTGTGTGTTAAGGTGTTATGTGTGTGCAAGGGTAGGGGTTTGATCCCTGCCTCTTGCATATTATTTTTCCATTTCTTCTTTGCAGATACAGTGCAGCCAGGCTATACACGTGCGCCATAGTCCATCCGATTTACACCATCAGAGGTCAACACAACCATATCCAAGCGCCTCAAACGTGCACCCTCATCGTGAACCTTCAAAAGATCCCCTCACCAGATCCAATACAGCCTCTGGGCTCCCTCATACATGGGTCTCACGTTTTCCATATTGCACCCCCCATTTGCTCCATAACACCGGGCCCATTTGCATTTTTTATTTTATTTGTTTTATCATTTATTTCATTTAATCATTTTTCCATAATAATATAAAAAATCCGAAAAATAATAATAATAGACTTAGGATTTTCTAAATTAATTTTAATTTTTGTAAATTAATTAGATTAATTATTTTTACTTTATTTTATCAATTTAAAACCAATTAGGATTAGATTTATTTAATTCAAATATTTTCTTAACAAAAATACAAAAAAAAATATTAGAATTAGGCTTAGATTCATTTAATAAATTATCTTTTTTTAATTAAATTTAGACTTAAGGTAGTTTATTTATTTTCTTAAAATAAACAAAAAAAAAACAAAAAGATTTTCTTATTTTACTTAGAAATTTTTTAGGGTTTTAGACGTCTCTTTCCATTTCGCACGCATTGTTTATGTTGCACTTTTTTTATACTAATGTATATGTTGATGGTATGTAATAGCTTAAACTAGGATGTTACTTTACCGCTTCCTTTATTTTCCCCCATTTTTGGACATGTAAATAGCGTAGATTTAACTTCCCTCACTTTAGATTCATGTACATATTAACTGCTTAGATGTATGCCTAATAGGATTGCTTGACAAGATTAATAATCAAATGTTAGCAAACTTAACACAAGACTAAAATAACTGAACATAACACACTTTCCACATATACATCTCTAGGGTATTCCCACTTTGGTTGCCTTTCGGAAAATAAAACAGTCATGTCCCGTGAAAGTGGGGACACTTTAGTAAAGACCCTTAAATCAAAAGATCATAGTCCCTCGATGACCCTGCAGTACTTCCTTTCGGTAAATGATCTACTCCCTTAAACAAAATTGCTAAAGCGTCTCTACATGTTGCCTTTATGATTGTACGTCCCTTCGAATGTCCCTCAAACATCCAATGAATAGGGCTACCTACTCACTAATAGTAGGATAGCACTGTCTAAAGGATAGGAGGAAAAGAAAAAACCTTTTGAGTATAAGTAGATAGTTCCTAGATGCTTGCTCAAAAACAAATTTTCACACTTACAGAAAAAAATTTCAAAAACACTTTAAAAAAATGCTTTATCAACACTCTTGAGGACTGATACAAGAGTTATCATAAAGCGAATCGCCACACTAGGGAATTTTCAAAAATACTTTTCAAAACCCACAAAAGCACAAGGTATTTCAAAAAAATGAGCTAAGCATCTAAGAGTCCGTAGAAAACTGCGGATGGAAAGGGTGTTAACACCTTCCCTTTACATAATCTACCCCCCTTACTCAGAAAATTCTTGAAAGGTCATTTTTTGTTCTTTTCACCCTTTCCTTTGTTAGATAAAAGAAAAGTCGGTGACGACTCTTGCTTATTGTAACATTTGCAAACACAAACACAAAACCAGTATACAGTCGGTTTTGCCATCGTATCACATCATCTAATAATAAATTCATATAACATATCATACTAATAAAAAGTAAATAAGTACAAAAATATGTATGCGGTTAGGTTCGGTTTTAAAAAATTAATCCAAAATCTGATACGAACTGATCAATTTTCATAAAATGATATCCAAACACATCTAATAAATATCGTTTTTTGTGGTTTTTGTTTTTTTGGATGGTTTTTGGTTTTATTTGGATTGGTTTGGATTTGAACACCCCTAATAAATATCCAGAGAGGATAACACCATCTATCAAATAAACATGAGTATAACAAATATAACGAATCCATATGTTCTTCGTGTTATATGACTAGAGCATGACTCACTACCTAAATAAGGGTAACTAAGAACTAACTCCTCCGACTAATCCTCGCTAGGAGCATCATCGCTATCCTTGGTACCTGAGCGATATCGTATAAAACATCATTTCAATAGAAAGGTGAAAATTTATATCATTATAGAAATATATAATAAAAAGTAATTCATAACAACATACATCAATTGAATTCATCACACTCCACATAATCATCAATTCAACATACTTCAACATAATTCACATGATTTCATATACAACATTGCTCAATGATTCAAGATTCAAAGATAATCAATAACAAATACCACAAATGTAACATTCACATCAATATCACATATTACACACCAATTCAACATTCACATCGACACATGCGACTCCAATGCAACTCAATGCAATATGAATGTGGTACCAATTATTATCCTTACCGGTCCTGCCAAGTCCATCTCTCAGACAGATAACCACCAAAAAGCATGTCCTCTAAGCTTCAAACCAGTCCTCTAGGTTTGGGAAAAGTCAATAATTTACAAGGAATTACCAAATATTGCATCATGACAACTCATGATACATGTGCAATCTCAACATATATATGCAATTAAGGCCATCTCCATATCTTAATCATACAAGGATATTTCACATAATTAAACACATTTGAATTATCTTCAACAAATTGAACAACATACATACACCATATCAACATTCACATACAATACATACTCGTAGAATTTATCAACTCAACACATAATTATAATATGTAGCAAACAAGTCCAAACCATGTTATCTTCAATCAACATCAATTCCCAATAATTACATACACAAAATTAAGTATCATATTTCCATCGAAAAGTGCATCAAAACCAATCCAAGACACATAATTAAATTCAACAAAACTTATGACAATTCATGATAAAAAATATACATCCATGACTCAGAACATTTTCAAAAAATATAAATTTTTTCATTCGAGACCGCGCTAAGCGGCACCTAGGAAGCTAAGTGGCCTCGCGAAAAACCAGAAAAATCTGTTACAGACAGCTTCTGCCTTGCTACGAATTTGTCCATCCAAAACCCATTAAAACACATATATTTCACCAATTAAATGCATTATAACCTATATCTAACATATAGCATCAAATACAAACATCAAAACATGATTTCCAACATCAATTTCATAATTTCACATTCAAACCCTAACATGTCAAAATCTAGAAATTGAAGAACAAATCCCTAATTCAAGCTTACTACCCATCACATGCCATTACATACACCCATAAATCAATTAATACCCACCCTTACCTTGGATGTAGATACTCTAGGGTTTTATCCTCTTCTCTTCTCCTTTTCTCCCTTTTCTCCTCTTTTCCTCTTTCTTCTCTTATCTTGTTTTCTTCACTTTCTCTTTCTAATTCTATATTCTCCTTATTTTGTTCAACTCTTAATAACTCTAAATGAGCTTAACTCCACTCATCCAATCTAATGAAACATAAGGCCCAAATGTGTATTTTGCTATTCTCACACTCAAGAACCCAATAACATACAATACACACTCATTCCAATTAAATCAATTATTTACATAATCACACAAAATCAAATAATTAAATAATTATAAAACCAAATAAAAATTAACATGGCAATTAAATAATAAATAATTAATAAATAAAATCAGGGTGTTACAACTCTCCCCCACTTAAAATATTTTTGTCCTCGAAAATTACCTCAAACAAACAACTCAGGATAAGACTCTCTTATCTTAATCTCGAGTTCCCAAGTCACGTCTATAACTTTTTGTGTTTTCTCTCTTCCCTTAACTTTTGCTTTCCGCAATTTACTTTCTGAATTTTATTTTTTTGCTGCTCACTTTCAAAACTTTTCTAAAATGTTTTTAAACTCTGAAAGTAATTATAAAAGATTTTCAAAATCAAGTTTTTTATGCAACACACAATATACCCCCTCCCTCTTGTGTGTAAAGCAACATGTCCAACAAGGACTAATCATCTTAGGAGGAGATGGCTTCAAACACAACTTTAAATGGATCATGTCTAAACACACTGTTGTACCCTAAAATTTGCCCTCTTATTTCTCAAGGCATTTCTCACAAGGATTCTCAAAATTGAAGCTTGCACAAGTACAATTGGATTTTCCAGCATCAAGTTAAAGAAGAAATTGTTAAAAATGGCAAAATAGATAAAAATAATATTTTTGACAAAATTGGAGAAAAAAAGTCTTCTTCGACTCGCATCCTTCGATTGGCCTTTTGGCCTCTTTCGATGCAAGCTTGGCTTGCATCCTTCGATTGGGCATTGGCCTTTGACACGCTGGCTTTGATTCACAAAGTAGGAGCTTCCTGCATGCAGCTTCGACTGCACCATTGGCCTCACATGGTTCACAATGAAATGGTGGCATGTATGCCTGCTTCGATTGGATGTTTGATGCTTGCATGCCTGTGTTGAGTGGACAAATAATTCCCTCGGTGCTTGCTTTGATTCACAAAGTGGTGGCTGGATGCATGCAGCCTTCGATTGAGCCATAGCTTCCTTCTTGCATGCAAGAGGCTCCCACCAGGCCAGCAGGCACAAGGCAAAGAGTCTCATGTAGCCCCCTTCGATTCAAAGAGAAAATCCTGCTGCATGCAAGCTTCGATTGCACCATTGGCCCTTACATGTTTGCCTTGAGTCACAAAGCAGTGACCTCCTGCATGCAGGCTTCGACAGGGCATTGACTCTTCATGCAAACCTTCATTTGAGCAATGGCCTCTTATATGCTTGCTTGGAGTCACAAAGTAGTGACCTCTTGCATGCAGGCTTCGACAGGGAATTGGCTATGTTTACACTAGCTTCGAACTGACAATATTTCCCTTTGAAATAGTTTGTTTTAATTCCACCCTTGAAAACCTTCAACACACATGGTTGGTGCCCCCTTTAAAGGACATGTATTTGTGGATTTTAATGGCATACATAGAGGTCTCTTTCGAGGGATATTCCTTACTAGCCCATTCGAAGAATTGCATTTTTGATCCCTTCGAAGGACACACATATAGTCCAATTGAAGGGTACATATTTGGCCCTTTCAAAGATACATACATGACCCATTCAAAGGACATGTCTGGGTGTCCCATTCGAAGGACTTGTTTGATGGCCCATTCGAAGGACTTGCAAGACATACCTTAAGGCATATTTTGGTGACCCATTCAAGGGACACACATTTGGCTCCTTCGAAAGATGCACAAAAAGATCCCATTCAAAAGACACTTGTTGGGTGAAAATCAAATAATAGTCATTTCTTTCGTTTCAAGCATGTACATGACATTTGTTTACTTTTCATTTCTTCCATTTTCATATTTTTTCTTGTCAAATATATGGTAGAACTAACCAGTATAGGCCCAAATGAAAGAAGGAGTTTTGTGTGAAATGAAGCCTCGGGCTTCACCCCCCTTGCTGCTTGACAGTCCAAACGAAGGAGAAAGAAGGGGGAAATGAAAAGTGTTTACACTGATTCCTTGGCCCAGTCGAAAGAAGCAGCTAGTAGAATGCCCATACTGACTGCCAAGCCTCAAATGAAAGAGGAAGCTAGAAGGATGACCATAATGACTTCCAGGACCCAATCGAAGGAAGCAGAAAGGCAGACTACATGTCATGCTTCATTTCTAAGCCAAAATCAAAAGGCGTGTCCTCACTACTTCCAGGCTAAATCGAAGGGAGCCAGAGAAGCAGAATTGAAGGGTTCTGCTTCCCAAATCAAAGCATTCATTTTTCCTTCTTTTATTTTGTTTTGTCTTTACATTTTCTTGCTATTCAATATGGTTGTAATAGTGTAGGATTTATTTTCTGCATTTTTATTGCTTTTGTACAAATGTTAGTAATTAGGATGTATGGCAAGATAAAACCAACAAGTTAGACAACCCAAAAATCAAAGACAAAATGCAAATCAAACACACTATGCACACATGCACCTCTAGGATAATCTCACTTGTTGCCTCAGAAAAATAGTCATGTCCCTCGAATAAGGGTGTTTTAGCAAAGACCCTCGATAAAATATCTTAGTCCCTCGATGACCCTCAATGTTGCCTTCGGTAAACGATCTAGCCCCTAAACGAAAATTGCAAAAACGTCCCAAAGGTTTCCTTCTATGACTATAAAAACGTCTTACGCCCATCCCTTCACACCCAATGATGGGGCTTCTTACCAAATCAATGGTAAGATAGAAACATCTAAGGGAGGAGGAAAAGAACATATACCTTTTGAGTAGGTAGGATGCTCATAGTTGCTCTCTTGCTCACAACAAAAACATTTTTACACACCAACACTTTCCTTTGAAACATTTTCAAAAGACAAAGCTTTTTGTACGCATTCTTATAGAAACGAGAATCATTACAAAGACACTTTTCAAAATCACTTTCAAAAAACACATTCCGCAAACACCTTTTTGAACTATTTTCAAAACCAACACTTTGTACGCGTTCTTATAGAAACGAGAACCATTACAAATATGTTTTAAAAATACTTTAAAAACCCACACCACAAGCACATTTTCAAACAAAAGCAAGTGATCTAGTAAGCAACTAAGAGCCCATAGATAACTACGGATGAAAAGGGTGCTAACACCTTCCCTTTTCTTAACCTACCCCCCAAACTCAAGAAAAATTCTCGAAAGGTCTTTCCTATTATTTTCACCCTTTCCTTTATTGGATAAAAAAAAAGTCGGTGGCGACTCTTGCTATCTGCAACAATTGCGATCAAACTCAAAACAACCAAGTCAGTTCTCTCATCGTATTATAGAACTGGCGACTTTTTTGGGGACTCTATAAAAAATGGGGTTACCGTAGGGCTAGATCACCTTTACTTGCTTTCTTTGTTTGACTTTGTTGTACCCCAAAATTTGCTTTCCCTTTTTCACAAGAAATCACAACCTCAGGGTTTTCTCTGATTTTTCAGATTGGCTCAAGAATCGGTCAAACAGACTTTTCTTTATCAGTCAATCCATAATTAGGGTTTTCTCTGATTTGTTAAGATTGACTCAGGAATTGATCAAGCAAACTTTTCTTTGGCAACAAATCTGGAATTAGGGTTTTCGCTCGTATTCCTCAGAAGAAACTGAATCCTCAGAAATTCAGTTAACTGTTACATTGTTTTCACGCTTGTTCAAGATTACTGGTTGTTTCTCAAAACCTATTTATCTGGGATAAGAGCTGAGACTTTTGTTTGCAACCTTAAGTCATTTGCTTGATCAGTGGAGTGAAAGGTTTATGGAATGCTTGTTTTTTTAACTGCACAACGCATATGTTAATTGGAATACCACGCGTATTGTGATTGATGTAAGGTTGCGAGACTGCAAAGTTTGTTGATTATTTATTTCATCTGGATTAGAATTATTGAGACACAGTTTCAATTATTTTGATTTAAGAGTCTTAAATAATTAAATAGACAATGCAAGGAAAGTTTGGAATGTTTGACAGTAGAAAATTCTTTTCAGATAAAGACTTTTATTTATTTCAAGTGTTGTTACAAATTTTATTCGAATATTGTAAGATTACAACTTATAGTATTTATAATAAAATTTGTTTAAAATAAATGGAAAAATAAATCTAAGCCTAATCTCTTGAGATCTTTGACTTTTACTGCGTCCTCCATTATCCAAGTGGTACTTACCTGCAAAAGACAGAGGAAAAAGAAATCAGCGCAATTAACTGAAAAAGAATTTTCAAGCAGATAAAAAGAAAAATCACCATTAAAGTCTGTCGGCCAGAATCAGAAATGCTATGTTCATCATATTTTATTTTCCTCTCTACAAATCACAAGAAGATCGCTCTTCTCGGTTCACAGAGAGAAAAATAAAATATATAAAATTGTAAGCATACAATTAACTCAAAATGCAAAAACATAGGCCAGTTGCAAAGCAAACTGAACTGCAAACTGAGTTTCAAGCTGCATCAACCAAGCAAACTGTACTGCAAATTGAGTTACAAAAAGCATAGTAACTAGCAAAAGCAACAAAAGTGCACAATGCAGAAAATATGGAAAGAAAGTACAACAATGAAGCAAGATAAACCAAGTTACAAGCAAGAAGGCTTGTCCAAGCCATCATCATTTTCTGGCCAGCAAACTTTTCAGAATTTTAAATGTAATAAGCAATTAAAAATGCTTATGGAGGGAGAGAGAAGAAATAGAGAACCTAGTGAATAGGTTTTCCAGTTTTGGCTAAAGACAGGCTGTGAAAGGTAGTAAGAGGAACAAAAAAAAGATATAAAGACTGTTTAACAGTCCAGCAAAAAAAGGAGGACAGAGAGCCCACAAAAACTTGATTTCCATACTGCGAACCTGCAGTAAATACAAACTGCAACTTACCAAAACTGAGGTTACAACCCTGGAACCAAAAAACCTGCATTAAAAACACTGAGGCCAAACCCAAGCCAAACATTTTTCCAAACTGCAGTCACCAAAAACAACTAAACTGCTAAACCTGCATAACAAACTACAAACACACAGGCCAAACTGCCTCTCAAAACAAGTTCAAGCCTGCCTTACAAACACCCAGGCCAAACTGCCTCTCAAAACTAAAACCTGCAAATCCCAAATCCAAACAAGTTCAAGCCTTCCTTACAAACACAACAAACCTGCAAGCCAAAGTCACAAATCAACCAAACTGCTTCTCAAGCTCAACAAACATACAGTCCAGGCCAAAACACAAGTAAACCTGTTTAAACTGCATAACCTGCTAGCCAAAGCAAACCTACAGAAGCTTATAACAAAACACAAACAAGCCTGTATTGCAAACCTGCCTCCAAAACAACAAGCTCAAACAAGCTCAGCAAGACCAACCACTCAGGCCAAGCCCAAAGCTGCCTGCAAAACTGCAACAAGCCTGCTTGCTCACACAAAAGCTAACAACAAACAATAACAGTCTCAAAGACTATCAACATCATCAACAAGAGCATTTCAGAAACTCACTAACAACAAACAATAGCCAGTTTTCAGATTTATCAATATTAAATCATCAGAGTCAAGAAAGGAGAGAGGAAGAGCTTTAGAAGTAAAACAGTATAGAACTTAGAAACACCTTCATCATTAACAAATACTCAGAGGAAGGAAGAGAATCAACAAAATTAAATCAAACAATAAGTTTCAGACTTTATGCGTCATCACTAACAAATAAAGAAACAAATCTCAGCGCATCATCATTGACAAAACCAGAAAGAGGAAGAGATTCAGAAGTGACAATACAAAAGCAGTTTCAGAATATTCATCATCAACAAAATCATCAAGTTCAGTTCAAAAAGCTAGCTTTTTCAGAACCATTTCATCAACAATATTCAGCAACGAGAAAGAGAGAGATTCAGAAGTAACACGATTCAGAAGCAAGAGTTTATCATCATCAATCAACAAAAGCCAACAATAATAGTTCTCAGAACAAACTCATCATCAAACATTCAAAAAGAAGTCAAAGAAATAGAGATACCAGAAGCCAAAGCAAGCAACCATTCATTTCCATCTCCCGCTCCGGCCACCAAGAGTGCCGCCGGTCCAACCCTCCAACTTTTCCAGAAACGAAACACCAAGGTATAGTTTCCTTTTCCTCAATTTTTCTGCATCTCACGCATGAAACATCAAGGAATCAAAACATGAAAACAATAAAACATACAAGAATCACACAAATGTAAACTGTAAAAACGCGTTTAGAACAAAAAAACGGTACCTTTCAAACAATCGCCTTGGGCAGTCGTGGAGAGGAGAGGGCGAAGGTGGCGCTCTGGCGACTTGGAGTCATGAGGAGGAATCAACGCTTTGTTTGAGAGAGACGAAGAGAACGAAGGAAGAAGGAGGCGCCGCTGTGGCCAAAAAGTTATAAACCCTAAATTCTGAATATACCAAACATCAACCCTAACCAAAATTTGTCACAACATTTCATTTGGGCTCGTGCGCCCCAATTTGTTCAAGCCCAATAAACCCACTAAACGCACACACACCCTGATTCTTGTTCTCCTTTTTTTTATTTTTGGGCCATAATCCTAGGCCCATCATCCTTCTCTTTTCAATTTTCAAACTAATACTCTTTCTTTTCTTTATTAATATCACTTTAATTAATTTATTTTCTTTAAACCAATACTTTTCTTTTTTATTTTTACTCTAAAAAATTTGTTTTGTTAATAATAAAGAAAACCAATAATAGATTAAAGTTTGTTTTGATATAATTTTCTTTAATACTTGTTATATTTAATTAAATACAAAAAATACTAGAATTTTTGTTTAACTAATACTTTTTTTTTATCATTTTATTTTCATTTTTGATAATCTAATTCTTTTTCTCTTTTGTTAAATAATAAAATATATTAAATTTTTTTATAAATTTTCTTAATATAGTTTTCCTTAATATTTGTCACATTTAATAAAAAATACATAAGTAATCTTAAACATTGATTTAAATAAATTTTTTCTTTCTTTAAAACTCTTTGTTTACATAATTCACAAAAAAAACACAAAAATAATAATATTCATACTTAATCTTCACTAGGTTAAATTTTGTTTGTCCATTTGTAAATAAATACATGCATTCCATATTTCTTTGATTTTCTTTATCTTACAATTTATTATAATTTTTACATTAAATTGCGACAGTTCGATTTGGTTGTAACACGTATTTGGACATTACTATTCTGATAAGACTCATCCCCATTTGTAAATAATTTGTACCCCCATCCCCGGATACTTATTTGTAATAACTTAGACTTTAAATTCCCGCAATTTATTGCTTTCAATATACTGTATAGTAATTAGGGTTTGTATGCGAAGATCTAAAATCAATCGCTAGATAACCTAATACAAGAACAAATGCATGAAACTCAATACACAATTCACACTTGTACCTCTAGGGTAACCTCGCTTGTTGCCTCGGAAAACACAATCATGTCCCTCGAGTATGAGACACTCTAGCAAATGCCCCTTTGATAAACAAAGATCGTAGTCCCTCGATGACCCTCGATGTTTCCTTTGATAAAACGATCTCGTCCCTTACAAAATTGTTGGAGTATCTCACAAGTTGCTTTGAATGATTGTATGCGATGACCCGCGCCTGTCCCGTTTAACATCCTAACGCAACGTTGTTCACCAAATACAATGGTGAAATAACACTGTTAAAAGGGTTAAAAACATAAGAAAGATCTTTGAGTAAAATAGGGTAGACAACTCTTAGTTACTTGATCAAAAATCTTGCAAAACATCCTTGCCATTTTCAAACACACTTCACAACACAACTTCAAAACAATTTCAAAACATTGAAATATCTTTTCAAAAATACACACACCTTTGTATATATTCAAACAAGAATTATTACAAAGGTTGCCTAGACAAGGCTTATTTTTCAAAGCATTTTCAAAAACCACACACAAAGCACAATTTCAAACAGTTGAAGAGCACCATTTCAAACAATTGAAAAGCAAAGCAAGTGATCTAAAACAAGTAACTAAGAGCCCATGGAAAACCATGGATGAAAAGGGTGCTAGCACCTTCCCTTTTCATAATCTACCCCCCGAACCCAAGAAAACATCTCAAAGGTCTTTCCTGTGCTTTTTGACCTTTCCTTAGGATAAAATAAAAATTCGATGGCGACTCTTGCTAAACCGAAACATTTGCAAACACAAACACAAAATCCCAAGTCAGTTCTCCTACCGTATCACAGAACTGGCGACTCTGCTAGGGAAATTTCTAAAAGTGGGGTTACCTTAGGGTTTTAGATCACCTTTACATGCTTACCTTGATTGCTTTGATTGCTTTACTTTTTGGGTTCCTTGTTTGGGTTTGTTTAAATCCTACACCCGGATTTTGGGGCACCTTTTAGGTAAGTAGCAATAAACTGTGAGGGAACTATGTGGGGTATACCGACATGGTTGAAACAGTAGCTACATTAGTGTGACATATTTGTGGGTATCGGTAGCCTTTGAGTCAATCAAAGAGAATACAGGGTCGCTGAGTGATGTCATGAAGCACTAACAAACTCTTAGAACCTTACTTGACCATCTTGGCCTTATTAGGGGTAGTGAGATGACCGGCTTTGGTGCAGTCCGAAATTGGTAGATACTCGATACTACACTCATTGAGGATTTTTTTCTTGGAATATTTTGGTCGCCAGTTAAGTGGCTAAACCAAAACAATGAACATAGAAAATAATCCAGTGATATTGAGCTCCTTAGAACCCGGTTACTATTTTTAGGACAGGTTGAGCCAACTAACTTCTAGAGGGTACTTACCTACAAACCCCATGCAAGCCTAAACCTAAGGACTTGTCTACTTTGTGTGAATATGATTACCTGTATATACACTTGCTTACTTTTGCATACCTGTACATAACATCATAACATCATACCATAGAATTTTCAATAACCATTTCAAGGATCTCGAGGGTCTTTGATGCAGGGTCACGTTGAACCAGACGTCTACCAAAGGGAAAGAAGATTTTCCTCTAAACAAACGTTGTTGAAGATCAAGTACAACAACTTGAATCGAGGGCTATGACCCACTCGACATGGTGATCTTGATTCTCATGGAAAGACATCCACCAATACAAAAGTTCTCCAATCAAAGATGTTGACCGAAGTTCAACCTATAACATTTCCTTGTGTTTACCTCGCGAGATCCTTGAAAACAGGCATCCACATATCATGCATTGTATCATGACAGGTTTTCCCTTTCAGGTTTCCTTATTCTCCTACTGTTTATTTCAGTAGAGATAGCTCTAGAGAGGATTGTCGAAGATATCCAGGCTCAAAACGCTCAGCTTCAAGAAATGTTCTTGAACCTATCCCAGGGGCAAGAAGAAGTGAGAGCTCTCATCACAAGGGGCATGGTCCTAGGGAATCCAGGCGGCGTCAGGAATGATAAATTGGAAGAGCTACAGATTGAGTTGGCAACAATGAAGATCCAGATGATGGGACAACTGGTGGGCGAGATGGCTCTCATTCAAGACCTGGCTCAAAGACAAGAAGAGCTAAGGGTTCTCGTCAACAAGCTGCTTCAAGATAACCAAGTGGGGAAAACAACTAGGGTTGAAGATCAAGTCATCATTCAAACTCCTTTGAGACAAGAAGACAAGGGAAAGGCTCCTCAGCTTGCTGCAGGATCACAAGCCCAACAACAACCTCGCCAGCGTCAACGGGGTAATCAGCGTAAGCAAAATACGTCTGGAAGACAGTTCACTAAGACCGACATACCATCATCTCTAATACTGGAACAATTGTTGGAGGTCAATCTGACTGCTTTAAGGGATCCTATTCGGAAGCCCAATACCTCTGCTCCTAGCTATCACCCCGATGCATTTTATGTATACCACTCCTGTAGTCCTGGACATGACACCGACGACTGTTGGGCTTTGAAAAACAAGATCCAAGACTTGATTGACAATGGAGTGCTGAAATTCATGCCGGATGGCGAGATGAAAATCTTCCGCTGAGAGTTTTCCACCTGAAATGACAAGTTCGAACTAAGAGACTTTTGTTTCATTTGAATTTTCAAGTTGTAATTTCTTTTGTTATTCAAACAATTATCTGTTGATGTCAAACTCTGTTTCATTAATGCATTGCACATGTTTGTCTTGAATTCATCCATTCGTTTTCACTATTCTTGAATTATGCTTCCTACTTTCTCTATGATATTTAACTCTTGATAAAAGTTACAAAGTCTTTAGATAGAGGATGACGAAACAACACCATTATCTCATACAGTATGCTTTTGGACAGACCTTGCTGACGATGTACAGGCGTTTCTTTCAAATCCTAAACACTGGAGTTATAAGGAAGATAATCCCTAGTCAACCCCTTCAAGCCAAAGAAGTAGAAGTTTTCTATTTTAAACACAAATTGAAACCTTTGATTAAACCTGGGGCAGCGTAGTCTCTCAGTTAATTCAAAAGATGCGCATTGAAGTCACAAACTCTCAGTTCGTAATACAATGAACGACATCAAAAACATTCCTTTGGAACCAAAAGACAGTGACGGTTCCTTATCTTATAGGCAATCATCATCTCTCAAAAAATAAAAGCCCACTGAGCCAAAACTTACAAAGAAGGCTTAAGAAAGCTGGGGCATCCCGCTGACTGTAATCTCCAAAACAGGAACAGTCAGGAAAAAATTAGGGATAATAAATAAATAAATAAATAAATAAGAGGGAGAACGAGGTCACTACAAATCCTCAACAACATGAAAAATGTTGCAAAAATGACTGCCTTCCAACAAATTCAACTTGTGTGAACCATCACTGAAACGTCGTTCCAAACTCGAATAGAGTTCAATGCACAATTAACTGAGTTTAGGATTGAAGAACATCATGAAGAGCGGGTGGGTACAAATATACTTTGAGCCTTTATCCTTTGTTTTGTTAAACCGTGAACCAAGCCATGTTACAACCCTTCAAAAGTCCTAATTGAAGCATGGGTTAGTTCAAAAGCATACTGTTATAAAAGGTATCCTGACTCCTGTAAGGCTTTTCCCTAAATCTTGTGTTGAATTTGTCTTATAAAAAGTTTTCTTCTAAAAAATGCATTTTTCAAAACTTCGAGACAAGCATAAACTTTGCATTATTTGAATATCGTTGTTTGCACGTGGCTATTTGTTTGACAGCAAAGAAGTTCACACAGTGAATGTTCGGAGGAACGAAAGCTCTCTCAGTGAATAAAAATCACTTCAAGGGGGAGGACACTCCCGTTGCAAAAATATCCCATCAATAAAAGGGGACCTGACATGATCCAGTAAACATGGGGCAATCCGATCAAGATTCTAATAAATCACTCAAGTTCACTAAACCTGGGGCAGTCCAGTCAAGATTTCAAGAAATCTCTCAAATTGCAGATAAACTTGGGGCAAGTCTCCCTCACCATCACTTGGGGCATTTAAACGTCAATCTCATCAAAGGGTTATGAACAATCCAAGTTTTCTGGAAGTTCCACAAGCATCTGATACTAGGGGTAGTGATGAATCTCTCCAAAGTCTTTCTGAAAAGAAATTCAAGCGTCCTCGAGAAGTTCATCACCTCTCTAGCAGACCAGCAGTCATGGGTTTATTTCCCCAACATTTGTCAAGGATTTATTCTCCGAAACAAATTACATTTTAATAACCTTCATAACATACACAGTTTGATCGGTCGTCAAAGATTCCTTCATCACATGTTGGAAGTTACGGTCGTCAAAAATTCCTTCATCACCTGTTGGAAGTTACGGTCGTCAAAGATTCCTCCATCATCCGGTTGAATCAAAGTTAATCCAAGACCCTCTCTGTTTTGGTCATATCGACACTAAGATCTCCCTGTTTTCTTAGGCCAGCGGAAGATATTCCGGGTTTTTGATATTTCAGATAAATCTCTCAGTGATTTATTCTGATTATCTTCACTACCAGAGATGAAGAATCCAACTCTTTTCTCCTTCATCAGCTCGGGATTTATTTTCCCCAGTGAAAGGTCGTCTTGAAAAACATTACACCTCTGTACATCAGGACATCATGCAACACGATCTCATTTATTTTGAGAACATTGTTGTTTGATATATGCCACTAACCTTTGCCTTTCAGGAAAGGTACATTTTTTTCAAGCGACAAAACTTTTACTTCAGTTAAATTACGGACGAGTTCCTAAAATCTCAGCAGAAACAACTCACCAACAGAATAATGGACAAATGAGGCTCCTAAAATTCTGTTTCTCTCAAGAATGAAGATTCTCATCCTTGAAACCTCAGAGATTGGTATACTCCCAAGCTCCTGATATCGTTAACAGAATGAAGATTCTCATCCTTGAAACCTCAGAAGATTGGTATACTCCCAAGCTCCTGATACCGTTAACAGAATGAAGATTCTCATCCTTGAAACCTCGGAAGATTGGTATACTCCCAAGCTCCTGATACCGTTAACAGAATGAAGATTCTCATCCTTGAAACCTCAAGAGATTGGTATACTCCCAAGCTCTGATTACCGTTAACAGAATAAAGATTCTCATCCTTGAAACCTCAGAGATTGGTATACTCCTAAGCTCCTGATACCGTTAACAGAATGAAGATTCTCATCCTTGAAACCTCAAGAGATTGGCATACTCCCAAGCTCCTGATACCGTTAACATAATGAAGATTCTCATCCTTAAAACCCCAGTAGATTGGCATACACCCAACCTTCTGACCCAAGACCTGAATGAAGATTCTCATTTTGGCTTCCCCAGTAGATTGGCATACACCCAACCTTCTGACCCAAGACCTGAATGAAGATTCTCATTTTGGCTTCCCCAGTAGATTGGCATACACCCAACCTCCTGATTCTCCCTGACAGAATGAAGATTCTCATTCTCAAAGTGGTATACAATTCAACTTCCCGATATTCCCGACAGAATGAAGATTCTCATTCTCAAAGTGGTATAACATCTGAATTTCTAATATTCCCGACAGAATGAAGATTCTCATGCTCAAAGTGGTATATAACCTGAATTTCTGATATTCCCAACAGAACAAAGATTCTCGTTCTCAAAGTGGCATACAACCTAAACCTGAACTTTTTCCAAACAGGAATAAGCTTTTCCCATAGTCCTGAGTTTTTACTCTCCAACAGGATAGCCACTCTGCAACAGTATGGCTATTCCCCACATAGTTCTTACTCCCCAACAAAATCAAGACTCTCGTCCTTGATTCTCCGGAGCTTTATTTACTCTCAGCATAATTTGTCGGAGTTTTTTTATTATCCCCTGTAGATTGAAGTTTCTCGTTCTTGGCTCCTCAACACCAACTCCCCAAGCAGAATAAAGACTCTCATTCTCAAATCCTCAGAGTTTTCAGACATTCCCCGGTGAAGATCTCCTCAAAACAGGAATCCCCAATAGATTGGCATACAACACAAACTCCTGATTTCCCAAACAGTGGTCCCAGGACTTCTCATTTTCAACGATCAAAGGATTTTCAATCCCCGGCAGCAGTCAAGGATTTACTTTCCCCAACGGCGGTCAAAGATTTTATTATCTCCAGCTATACAGGGTTTATCTTCCTCAGCAAGACGACTAATCAGCTTACATGCACATTCATTACATTCATATAACACATACATTGCATCATACAGCATAACTTTGTGTTTCAACTAATATTTTACCCTTCGCAGGATAAGTTTAGCAAGTTTCAAACTTCAACCACTGAAAATAGTTCACGGAAGCTCCAAACACGGATGCTAATCTATTGCTTATTCAGACCCCCAGCTCAGAGATGTTCCAAACACGGATACCTTTCTGATACTCACCCTTTCACCTACAACATACAGTTCAACAAATATTCTTGGATGGCATCTTTAAGCCCATCTCTGACAAGATTCTGTCACATCTCCAAATGGCATCTTTAAGCCCATTCCCTCAACTATGCTTTGACGAGTGCAAATTTATGGGCACTCTAGTGTCTAATCATCTTTTACCTTCGAGTCGCGAACGGAAAAATTTCCAATCTAACTCTTCAGGTTCGAGAAGATTGAATAAGGCAACTGCTGTACCACAAAATTTGCCCTCCCTTTTTCACAAGAAATCACAACCTCAGGGTTTTCTCTGATTTTTCAGATTGGCTCAAGAATCGGTCAAACAAACTTTTCTTTATCAGTCAATCCAGAATTAGGGTTTTCTCTGATTTGTTAAGATTGACTCAGGAATTGATCAAGCAAACTTTTCTTTGGCAACAAATTCAGAATTCGGGTTTTCGCTCGTATTCCTCAGAAGAAACTGAATCCTCAGAAATTCATTTAATTGTTACATTGTTTTCACGCTTGTTCAAGATTACTGGTTGTTTCTCAAAACTTATTTATCTGGGATAAGAGCTGATACTTTTGTTTGGAACCTTAAGGCATTTGCTTGATCAGTGGAGTTAAAGGTTTATGGAATGCTTGTTTGTTTAACTGCACAAAGCATATGTTAATTGGAATACCACGCGTATTGTGATTGATGTAAGGTTGCGAGACTGCAAAGTTTGTTGATTATTTATTTCATCTGGATTAGAATTATTGAGACACAGTTTCAATTATTTTGATTTAAGAGTCTTAAATAATTAAATAGACAATGCAAGGAAAGTTTGGAATGTTTGACAGTAGAAAATTCTTTTCGGATAAAGACTTTTATTTATTTCAAGTGTTGTTACAAATTTTATTCGAATATTGTAAGATTACAACTTATAGTATTTACAATAAAATTTGTTTACAATAAATGGAAAAATAAATCTAAGCTTAATCTCTTGAGATCTTTGACTTTTACTGCGTCCTCCATTATCCAACTGGTACTTACCTGCAAAAGACAGAGGAAAAAGAAATCAGCGCAATTAACTGAAAAAGAATTTTCAAGCAGATAAAAAGAAAAATCATCATTAAAGTCTGCCGGCCGGAATCAGAAATGCTATGTTCATCATATTTTATTTTCCTCTCTGCAAATCACAAGAAGATCGCTCTTCTCGGTTCACAGAGAGAAAAATAAAAGATAAAAAATTGCAAGCATACAATTAAGTCAAAATGCAAAAACATAGGCAAGTTGTAAAGCAAACTTAACTGCAAACTGAGTTTCAAGCTGCATCAACCAAGCAAACTGTACTGCAAATTGAGTTACAAAAAGAATAGTAACTAGCAAAAGCAACAAAAGTACACAATGCAGAAAATATGGAAAGAAAGTACAACAATGCAGCAAGGTAAACCAAGTTACAAGCAAGAAGGCTTGTCCAAGCCATCATCATTTTCTGGCCAGCAAACTTTTCAGAATTTTAAATATAATAAGCAATTAAAAATGCTTATGGAGGGAGAGAGAAGAAAGAGAGAACCTAGTGAATAAGTTTTGCAGTTTTGGCTAAAGACAGGCTGTGAAAGGCAGTAAGAGGAACAAAAAAAAGATATAAAGACTGTTTAACAGTCCAGCAAAAAAAGGAGGACAGAGAGCCCACAGAAACTTGCTTTCCATACTGCAAACCTGCAGTAAATACAAACTGCAACTTACCAAAACTGAGGTTACAACCCTGGAACCAAAAAACCTGCATTAAAAACACTGAGGCCAAACCCAAGCCAAACATTTTTCCAAACTGCAGTCACCAAACCTATAAACAACCAAACTGCTAAACCTGCATAACAAACTACAAACACACAGGCCAAACTGCCTCTCAAAACAAGTTCAAGCCTGCCTTACAAACACCCAGGCCAAACTGCCTCTCAAAACTCAAACCTGCAAATCCCAAATCCAAACAAGTTCAAGTCTTCCTTACAAACACAACAAACCTGCAAGCCAAACTCACAAATTAACCAAACTGCTTCTCAAGCTCAACAAACATACAGTACAGGCCAAAACACAAGCAAACCTGTTTAAACTGCATAACCTACTAGCCAAAGCAAACCTACAGAAGCTTGTAACAAAACACAAACAAGCCTGTATTGCAAACCTGCCTCCAAAACAACAACCTCAAACAAGCTCAGCAAGGCCAACCACTCAGGCCAAGCCCCAAGCTACCTGCAAAACTGCAACAAGCCTGCTTGCTCACACAAAAGCTAACAACAAACAATGACAGTCTCAAAGACTATCAACATCATCAACAAGAGCATTTCAGAAACTCACTAACAACAAACAATAGCCATTTTTCATATTCATCATCATTAAATCATCAGAGTCAACAAAGGAGGGAGGAAGAGCTTTAGAAGTAAAACAGTGTAGAACTTAGAAACACCTTCATCATTAACAAATACTCAGAGGAAGGAAGAGAATCAAAAAAAATTAAATCAAACAATAAGTTGCAGACTTTATGCGTCATTACTAACAAATAAAGAAACAAATCTCAGGGCATCATCATTGACAAAACCAGAAAGAGGAAGAGATTCAGAAGTGACAATACAAAAACAGTTTCATAATATTCATCATCAACAAAATCATCAAGTTCAGTTCAAAAAGCTAGCTTTTTCAGAACCATTTCATCAATAATATTCAGCAACGAGAAAGATTGAGATTCAGAAGTAACACGATTCAGAAGAAAGAGTTCATCATCATCAATCAACAAAAGCCAACAATAATAGTTCTCAGAACAAACGCATCATCAAACATTCAAAAAGAAGTCAAAGAAATAGAGATACCAGAAGCCAAAGCAAGTAACCATTCATTTCCATCTCCCGCTCCGGCCACCAAGAGCGCCGCCGGTCCAACCCTCCACCTTTTCCAGAAACGAAACACCAAGGTATAGTTTCCTTTTCCTCAATTTTTCTGCATCTCACGCATGAAACATCAAGGAATCAAAACATGCAAACAATAAAACGTACAAGAATCACATAAATGTAAACTGTAAAAATGCATTTAGAACAAAAAAACGGTACATTTCAAACCATCGCCTTGGGCAGTCGTGGAGAGGAGAGGGCGAAGGTGGGGCTCTGGTGACTTGGAGTCATGAGGAGGAATCAATGCTTCGTTTGAGAGAGACGAAGAGAATGAAGGAAGAAGGAGGCGCCGCTGTGGCCAAAAAGTTGTAAACCCTAAATTCTGAATATACCAAACATCAACCCTAACCAAAATTTGTCACAACATTTCATTTGGGCCCGTGCGCCCCAATTTGTTCAAGCCCAATAAACCCACTAAACGCACACCCCCCTGATTCTTGTTCTCCTTTTTTTTTATTTTTGGGCCATAATCCTAGGCCCATCATCCTTCTCTTTTCAATTTTCAAACTAATACTCTTTCTTTTCTTTATTAATATCACTTTAATTAATTTATTTTCTTTAAACCAATACTTTTCTTTTTTATTTTTACTCTAAAAAATTTGTTTTGTTAATAATAAAGAAAACCAATAATGGATTAAAGTTTGTTTTGATATAATTTTCTTTAATACTTGTTATATTTAATTAAATACAAAAAATACTAGAATTTTTGTTTAACTAATACTTTTTTTTTATCATTTTATTTTCATTTTTGATAATCTAATTCTTTTTCTCTTTTGTTAAATAATAAAATATATTAAAATTTTGCATAAGGAAGTAGTGAGATAGCCGGCTTTGGTGCATTCCAAAGTTGGTTGATACTCGGTGCTACGCTCATTGAGATCGTACTATCAGGATATTTCGGTCGCCATTAAAGAGGCTTACGCTGAAAGAATTTCCGATGAAGAAAGATCAGTGATATTGAGATCCCCTATAACTCGGTTACTATTACTAGGACAGCTTGAGCCAACTAAACTTTAAGAGGGTACTTACCTACAAACCCCATGCCAGCCCAAACCTAAGGACTTGTCTGCTTTGTGTGTATATGACTATTTGTACATAACAACTTGCTTGGTTTGCATACTTGTACATAATACCATAGCATTTTCAATAACCATTTCAAGGATATCAAGGGTCTATGATGCAGGGTCATGTTAAACCAGACGCCTATCAAGGGGCGAGAGGATTCATTCTCTAAACAAAATGTCGTCAAAGACCAAAGCACGGTAACATGAGTCAAGGGCTATGACCCACTTGACACGGTGAGCTCGATTCTCATGGAAGGACATCGACCGATACGAAATTGTCCAATCAAAGCTATTGATCAAAATTCAACTTCTAACATCTTCTTGTGTTTACCTCGCGAGATCTTTGAAAACATGCGTCCACATACCATGTATCATGTCCTGACAGCTTTCTCCCATACAGGTCTCCTTATCTTCCTATTGTTTATTTCAGTAAGATGGATGTGGAACAAACGGTGAAGGATCTCCAAGCACAAAATGCCAAATTCCAACAAATGTTCCTGGTTATGGCTAAAGGGCAAGAGGACCTGAAGACTCTCATTCTTAAAGACAAGAAAAAAAAAGACAAATAAGTCAGTAGGCGTCCTGAATAGGGATGTCAATGGGGCGGGGCGGGGCCGGGGGGACACTTCCCCATCTTTTTCCCCGCCATCAAATTCATTCCCCGTCCCCGTCCCCGATCTCCGTCACGGGGGAATTTCTATCCCCATCCCCGTTCCCCGCGGATCCCCGTTCCCCGCCGGGATCCCCATAGATCCTACATTTATTCATTAATATTTTATTTTTTTAAAATGTTTATATTTTCTATAAAAATAAAAAGCACAAAGAATTCACATATTTATTATGTTATTAAAAAATACTAGTATTTGACATTTATTATTTTTTATTAAAAATACTAATGGAACACAAAATAATAATATTTTTTTTATAAATTTCTATAAAATTCTATAAAATTCAACAAAATGAACTATAATACTTTTTAAAGTAACAATATGCCTAAACAACTAAAAAAATCCAACAACATAATTATGCTTAAAAAACTATACTTCATCAAAACTAATAAGGGATAATTATAAAATTTAGCATCATGAGTATGCTTGAAAAGCTAAAAAATACTTCATAATAAGTCAACTAAAAGCAAAAGTCAACATATCTCTATTTTCTCAATTGATAACACACGTAAAGTAGAAATATCAAAATACTTAAAACAAAGTTACATATAAATAAACTAAAATATTAAGCAAAATATCCAAACAAGTAATTAACTATATTAAAATAATAGGCGGGGCGGGGTCCCCACGGGGCGGGGGGTGTATTCCCCGTCCCCGTCCCCGAAATGCTCTCGGGGGAATTTTTCTCCCCATCCCCGCCCCCACGGGGGAAAATTCCCCATCTTTGGGGCCCCGAACGGGGCGTTCCCCGCGGGGATCCCTATTAACAGGTCCAAACTGACATCCCTAGTCCTGAATATGGGAAGGATGTTCAGAGGACCAAAGGAGTGAGCTCTAGGATTCGCAACTCCGTCAACTGAGGGGGATAATCAGACAAAAGAAGGGATCATTGTCTGGGGTCTAACAAACAAGAGGCTGGCTACTTTGAGGAACATTACCCTCCCGTTGATGATAAATACAAACAGCTGGAGGATCGTCTCAACGCCATGGAGATCCAGAGAGTACCTGGTCTAGACTTTGAAGAAATGGGATTGGTTTCTGGAGTGGTCATCCCACCAAAGTTAAAAATCCATACCTTTTCCATGTATGATGAGGTCTATTGTCCTAAGGTGCATCTGAGTTCTTATGTATGCAAGATTCAACCATACACAACTGATCAGAAGCTCTGGGTCCATTTCTTCCAAGAGATATTAGCTGGAACGCAACTTGAATGGTTCTATCAATTGGAGAGTTCCCACATTCACACTTGGTAAGATCTAGCTGTTGCTTTCTACAAGAAGTACCAATACAACACTGATCTTGCACCAACTCATGTGCAGTTGCAGAATATAACCATGCGTTCCAACGAGAGCTTCAAAGAATACGCCCAAAAGTGGAGAGACCTGGCTGGTAGGGTGCAACCACCCTTAACTGACAGGGAGCTGATTGATATCTTTATGGGAACCTTGACGGGACCTTTCTTCAATCACCTAATCGGAAGCTCCTCGGTCGGGTTCACCGAGCTAATATTGACTGGCGAAAGAGTTGAAGCTGGCATCAAAAGCGGAAATATCCAAGGAGCTACATCCTATGATACTCAAAAAAAGCCATACGATGGGAAGAAAAATTCCATGATGTGTACGTTCAAAAGGGTCATAACAAGAGCAACCACGACCAACATGTGGGGGCAGTCCTTATCTCCGGTCATGTATCGCGGCAATAACAACAATGGGGAAATCAGCGAAGGAAAGACGAGCTCAAAAGATAGTTTACCAACATCAACATGTCATTGTCTCAAGAATTGCAACACTTATTAAAGATGAATCTGATTACATTGATAGGACCTCATCCAAACCCCAAAACTTCTTCTCCTAACTACAATCCTGATGCAATATGTGCATATCATTCTGGCAGTGCTGGGCATGATACTAAAGATTGTTGGGCGCTGAAATACAAGATTCAAAACATGATTGACACCAAGGAGATCGAGTTTTATCCTCCATAGACTCCCAACATGATCACCGCTCCCATGCTAATTCATTGAGTGTTCCAGTTCATTTTGAATTTTCAACTGTAATCTCTTTTGTTATTCAAACACTTATCTATTAATGTCAAACTTTGTTTCATTAATGCATTGCATATGTTTGTCTTGAATTAATCCATTTGTTTTCATTATATTTAAACTATGCTTCTTAATCCTTTTATGATATTAAACTCTTGTTTTAAAAAGTTGCAAGCCTTTACAAAGAGGATGACGAAAACAATACCATAATCTCATACAGTATGCTTTTGGATAGACCTTGCTAGCGATGTACAGGCGTTTGTTTCAATTCCTAAACACTGGAATTATAAGGAGGATAATCCCTAGTCAACCCCTTTGAGCCTAAGAAGTAGGAGTTTCCTTTTTCACACAATTTGAGACCTTTAATCAAAACCTGGGGCAGGGTAGTCTCTCAGTTAATTCAAATGCGCGTTCAGTCGCAAACTTTCACTCCGTATACAACGAATGACACCAAAAACATCCTTCTGAATAAATAAAGACGGCAATGGTTCCCTATCAAATAGGAAGTCATTATCTCTCAAAAAGAAAAGCCCACTAAGTCAAAACCTACGAAGGAGACTTAAGAAAAATCGGGGCATCCCGCTGGCTGTAATCTCAAAACCAGAACAACCAGTCAAAAAATCAGGGATAATAAATCAAAAAGAGGAAGCTACATATCCTCAACAAACACGAAAAGCGTTGCAGAAATGACTGGCTTCTCAAACTTCCAAATATCTAAACCATCACCAAACCATCATTCCATATTCAATAGGAGTTCAAACGCACAATTGACTGAGCTTAGGACTAGAGAACATCACGAAGAACGGGCGGGTACAAATACACTTTGAGCCTTATCCTTTGTTTCTTAAACCGTGAACCAAACCATGCTACAACCCTTAAAATACCTAATTGAAGCATGGGTTAGCTAAAAAACATATTGTTACAAAAGGTATCCTGACTCTTGTAAGGCTTACTCTAAATCCTGAATTTAAATTCACATTCGTACTAAATTCTTTTATTTTCTAAAACTGCATTCTCAAAACTTCAAGACAAGCATAAACTTTGCATTATTTGAATATCGTTGTTTGTATATGGATAATTTTTTGACAACGGAGAAATTCACACGACGAATATCCAGTGAACAAAAACTCTCTCAGTGAACAAAGTCATTTCAAATGGGATTAAACTTCCAATGACAAATCTCCTATTAAGCAAGGGGGCATGACATGTCACTGTCCAATTAATTTAGGGGAGTCAAGTCAAGATTCCAAGAAATCTCCCAAGAAATGTTGAATAACCAGGGCAGGTCTGTATCTGAATCACTTGGGGCATTAAACATTGAAATTCTCGTAAAGGGTTACGTATGGCCAAGCAAACATTTCATGGCGGTGCTACAAACACTTGTTACTTAGGGCAGTGACAAATTCCCACAAAGTCCTTTTCATAGGGTGATCCTTAATCAAGTCCCCACGAAGTCATAATCTTCACGGATGAGGCTCCAAAACCCATCAAGGCCAAATTCATAGATATCCCCACAAAGTTGGATCCAGGCAATCCCCATCCAGAGTTTCAATCTCTGAAAACATCTCCCTAACTGAGTTGATTTCAATAATCCTCGGGGATTTCTGCCAAAAGAAAACACCTCTCCAGCAGATTGGCAATGGGGTTTATTTTCCCCAACAAACTATAGATTCCCCATCTTGAGTTTTCCTCTCTGACTACTACAAATCAAGGGACCACAACCTTACTTCCCCAGTAAATTTTTCTACAACCCCCAGTGAGTTGCTGCAAAGCCTAGGAGCCGACCAGATAACAGTTAACAAGTTATTAACTCCCTTTCTCTTCCATCAAGAGATAACTCCCCAATAGAGTGACAGACAACTAAAACTCCTGAACTTTTTCCCCAAGCAGAAATCAACACTCTCCACAGAGTTTTCTTCTCAAGAAAAATCAAGATTCCCCAACGGAGTTCTCCTAAAACAACAAAACAAGAATCCCCAGCGGAAACATTCTAAAAAACAAGGTCTGGAAAGGTGTGCATACTCTTCATCCCCAACGGCCGTCCGGGATTCAGCTTCCCAAAACTCCCCAACACTTGTCTAGGATTTATTTTCCAGGAAAAAATTTCATTCCAACAACATTTCATGCATCATATTTACATAAATGATAAATGCATACAGCATAATCTCATTTATTTTGAGAACATCATTACGCCATGCATTTCATACATCATGACATCGCATACAGCTAACTCTTTAACTTTTCAGGAAAGATCAAACAACATATAACTATCGTCAACAATTTTCAACAGTTCCAGATTAATACCTGTAACAAGACATGACAACTATTTGTGGACAACCGATTGTAGATTAATACCTGTAATAAGCCAGGAAAGCTATCTACATGAGTAGATTAAAGATTAATACATGTAACAAGCCAGGAAAACTATCTTTCTTTCTAAGGTAAAAGATCAATACCTGAAACAAGCCAGGGCAACTATCTACACGAACAGCTAAAGCAACCCTACCTAGGTTCCTTCTCATACATTTCCAGATGAAGTTTCACACGGACTCATCATGAAGCAACCCTACCCAGGTTCCTTCTCAAACATTTCCAGATGCAGTTTTACATGGACTCATCATGAAGTAACCCTACCCAAGTTCCTTCTCAGACATTTCCAGATGCAGTTTTACACGAACTCGTCCTAAAGCAACCCTACCCAGGTTCCTTCTTATTTCCATATGCAGTTTTACACAGACTCGTCCTGAAGCAACCCTACCCAGTTTCCTTCTCTTAAATTCCAGATGAAGTTTAACACTGACTCATCATGAAGCAACCCTACCCAGTTTCTTCTCTACATTTCCAGATGCAGTTTTAAACTGACTCATCATGAAGCAACCCTACCCAGGTTCCTTCTCTTAAATTCCATATGCAGTTTTACACGGACTCGTCCTGAAGCAACCCTACCCAGGTTCCTTCTCTTAAATTCTAGATAGAAGTTTCACACTGACTCATCATGAAGTAACCCTACCCAGGTTCCTTCTCTTAAATTCCAGATGCAGTTTTACACGGACTCATCATGAAGTAACTCTACCCAGGTTCCCTCTCTTAAAGTCTAGATTAAGTTTCACATGGTTTCATCCTGAAGCACCCCTACCCAGGCTTCCCTCTCATATGTCTTCTAAAGCAACCCTACACATACCCATCATAAATGAAAGAATATTCAAGGCCTCTGCTGGTTATGTTTAAATCGATCAATGGTTTATCCTGATTCCTTTCTGGTAGACACTTTCTCTAGTTCAGATAAATCGCTCCAAAGATTTATTCTGATTCTTTCCAGTTAAAGAATATTCAAGACCTTTGTTGGTTTAGTTTAAATCGATCAATGGTTTACCCTAATTCCTTTCCAGTAGACATTTTCTCTGGTTCAGATAAATCGCTCCAAAGATTTATTCTGATTCTTTCCAGTTAAAGAATATTCAAGACATCTGTTGTTTCAGTTTAAATTGATCAGTGGTTTATCCTGATTCCTTTCCGGTATACATTTTCTCTGGTTCTGATAAATCACTCCAAATATTTATTCTGATTCTTTCTAGTTAAAGAATATTCAAGACCTCTGCTGGTTCAGTTTAGATCGATTAATGGTTTATCCTAATTCCTTTCCGGTAGACACTTTCTCTAGTTCATATAAATAGCTCCAAAGATTTATTCTGATTCTTTTCCAGTTGGAGTCATATTTAGACTTAGTCTAATTTCTGTCAACAATCACCTTTGGATGGCATTTATAAGCCCATCTCCGGCAACTCTTCATCATCTCTCCAAATGGAATCTTTAATCCCATTGTCTACACAATCAACCACCACATCATCAAGTGCAAATTTCTGAGCACTCTAGTGTTCAATCATCTTCCACCTTCAAGTCACGAATGGCAGACTCGTCAATCTAACTCTTCAGGTTTAAGAAGATTGAACAGGGGCAGCTGTTGTACCCCAAAACTTGCCCTCTCATTTCTCAAGGCATTTCTTATAAGGATTCTCAAAATTCAAGCTTGCACAAGTACAATTGGATTTTCCAGCATCAAGTTAAAGAAGAAATTGTTTAAAAAGGGCAAAATAGATAAAAATAATATTTTTGAAAAAATTGGAGAAAAACAAGTCTTCTTAGATTCACATCCTTCGATTGGCCTTTTGGCCTCTTTCGATGCAAGCTTGGCTTGCATCCTTCGATTGGGCGTTGGCCTCTGACACGTTGGATTTGATTCACAAAGCAAGAGCTTCCTGCATACAGCTTTGACTGCACCATTGGCCTCACATGGTTCACAATGCAATGATGGCATGCATGCCTGCTTCGATTGGATGTTTGATGTTTGCATGCCTGTGTTGATTGGACAAATAATTCCCTCCATGATTGCTTTGATTCACAAAGTGATGGCTGGCTGCATGCAACTTTTGATTGAGCCATGGCTTCCTTCATGCACGCAAGAGGCTCCCACCAGGCCAGCGGGCCCAAGGCAAAGATCCTCCTGTAGCCTCCTTCGATTCAAAGAGAAAATCCTCCTGCATGCAAGCTTTGATTGCCCCATTGGCCCCTTACATGTTTGCCTTGAGTCACGAAGCAGTGACTTCCTGCATGCAGGCTTCGACAGGGCATTGACTCTTCATGCAAACCTTCGTTTGAGCAATGGCCTCTTGTATGCTTGTTTGGAGTCACAAAGTAGTGACCTCCTGCATGCAGGCTTCGACAAGGCATTGGCTATGTTTACACTAGCTTCGACTAGACAATATTTCCCTTTGAAATAGTTTGTTTTAATTCCACCCTTGAAAACCTTCAACACACATGGTTGGTTCCCCCTTTAGAGGACATGTATTGGTGGATTTGAAGGGAATACATAGGGGTCCCTTTCGAGGGATATACCTTACTAGCCCATTCGAAGAATTGCATTTTTGATCCCTTCGAAGGAAACATATATAGTCCAATCGAAGGGTACATATTTAGCCCTTTCAAAGATACATACATGGCCCATTCAAAGGAAATGTCTGGGTGTCCCATTCAAAGGACATGTTTGATGGCCCATTCTAAGGACTTGCAAGATATACCTTAAGGCATATTTTGGTGACCCATTCAAGGGACACACATTTGGCTCCTTCGAAAGATGCACAAAAAGAGCCCATTCGAAAGACACTTGTGGGGTGAAAATCAAACAATGTTGTTTGAAGGAGAATCTGGTCGAAGGTGGTCAAAACGAAAGGTGGAGATATCAAAAGATGCTTGCTTCCAAGTTCAGGCCTGATACACTGGCCATAACGCTCCAAAACTGCTGCACAATAGTCCTGAAACACTGCCCCATTATTGCACCAAAATGGAATACAAACACTGTCCCTCAAAAGCTACAAAAAACAGTTTGCCCATTTTGTTCAAATTGTTTTTGTTTTCCCTCCTAAACCTCGGCCAACATTCACCTATAAATAAGAAGCTCCATAACATGTAAAAAGGGGCTGGACAACACATCCAGAGACTTGGGGTGGTGAGAAAATAATCTTCAAAAATCATTAAACTCTCAAAACTCTTAAACTCTTAAGATTCCCAAATACTAAACACAAACCCTTTGAATCCAAAAGAAACACCACACCTGTTTCCTTGGCCCTTCAATCCAGAAGAAACACCACACCTATTTCCTTGGCCCTTCGAATCTAAAGAAACACAACACTTGTTTCTTTCTCTCTTTCGAATCTAAAGCAATCCAACGCTTGGTTCCTTCGTTCGAATCCAGTCAAAGAAACACCACACTTGTTTCTTTCCTTCGAATCTAGGAGCATCTAGGCAACCACTCAAGGTCCAGCACACACGTTCCAGATTCAAGCAAGGTAAGTTCCTCTTAACCTTGAACCTTTCGTTTCTAGCATGACTTGTTAATAGTCATTTCTTTCGTTTCAAGCATGTACATGACATTTGTTTACTTTTCATTTCTTCCATTTTCGTTTGTTTTCTTGTCAAATATATGGTAGAACTAACCAGTATAGGCCCAAATGAAAGAAGGAGTTTTTATGTGAAATGAAGCCTTGGGCTTCACCCCCCTTTCTGCTTCACAGTCCAAACGAAGGAGCAAGAAGGGAGAAACAAAAAGTGTTTACACTGATTCCTTGGCCCAGTCGAAAGAAGCAGCCAGTGGAATGCCCATACTGACTGCCAACCCTCAAACGAAAGAGGCAGCCAGAAGGATGGCCACAGTTACTTCTAGGCCCCAATCG
The DNA here is from genome assembly GCA_948472305.1 of Vicia faba. Taxonomy (NCBI): domain Eukaryota; kingdom Viridiplantae; phylum Streptophyta; class Magnoliopsida; order Fabales; family Fabaceae; genus Vicia; species Vicia faba. The sequence goes on along the minus strand of OX451739.1, from coordinate 51,035,266 downwards.
AAGGAAGTAGAAAGGCAGGTTGCAACTCATGCTTCATTGCTAAGCTGAAATCGAAAGGCGTGTCCTCACTACTTCCAGACCAAATCGAAGGGAGCCAGAGAAGCAGAATCGAAGGGTTCTACTTCCAAAATCGAAGCATTCATTTTTCCTTCTTTTATTTTATTTTGTCTTTAAATTTTCTTGCTATTCAATATGGTTGTAATAGTGTATGATATATTTTCTGCATTTTTATTGCTTTTGTACAAATGTTAGTAATTAGGATGTATGGCAAGATAAAACCAACAAGTTAGACAACCCAAAAATCAAAGACAAAATGCAAATCAAACACACTATACACACATGCACCTCTAGGGTAATCTCACTTGTTACCTCGGAAAAATAGTCATGTCCCTCGAATATGGACGTTTTAGCAAAGACCCTCGATAAAAGATCATAGTCCCTTGATGACCCTCAATGTTGCCTTTGGTAAATGATCTAACCCCTAAACGAAAATTGCTAAAACGTCCCATAGGTTACCTTCTATGACTATACAAACGTCCCACACCCGTCCCTTCACATCCAATGATGGGGCTTTTTACTAAATCAAAGGTAAGATAGCAACACCTAAGGGAGGAGGAAAATAATATAGACCTTTTGAGTAGGTATGATGCTCATAGTTGCTCTCTTGCTCACAACAAAAACATTTTTACACACCAACACTTTCCTTTGAAACATTTTCAAAAGACAAAGCTTTTTGTACGCATTCTTATAGAAACGAGAATCATTACAAAGACACTTTTCAAAATCACTTTCAAAAAACACATTCCACAAACACATTTTTGAACTACTTTCAAAACCAACACTTTGTACGCGTTCTTATAGAAACGAGAACCATTACAAAGACGTTTTCAAAATACTTTCAAAACCCACACCACAAGCATATTTTCAAACAAAAGCAAGTGATCTAGCAAGCAACTAATAGCCCATAGATAACTATGGATGAAAAGGATGCTAACACCTTCCCTTTTCATAACCTACCCCCCGAACTCAAGAAAAAATCTCAAAAGGTCTTTCCTGTTCTTTTCACCCTTTCCTTTATTGGATAAAAGAAAAGTCGGTGGCGACTCTTGCTATCCGCAACAATTGCGATCAAACACAAAACATCCAAGTCGGTTCTCCTACCATATTATACAAATCACCATATTTTAATAGTAGTATGTTTGAACTATGGAGATATAGGTTTAAAATATTTATTCAAAGTATTAACTTTGAAATATGGAAAACTATAATCAATGGTTCCTTGATCCCTACTCACCAAGTACATGGAAAAGTAGCAGATAAACCTGATTCTCTTTGGGCCAAAGAAGAAAAGATAAAGTTTTAAATAGATTTCAAAACCAAAAGTTTTATAGTAATGTCTCTAGATGATAATAAGTTATTTTACATTCACAATTGCAAAACCGCCAAAAAATGTGAGATACTCTTGAAATGATATATGGAGTTTTTCATGTATCAAGCAAAAGGATATGAACACATAAGGCGAAAAAGATAAAGATGTTATTTTTAAATGTTTTTCAAAATTTATATATTAGAAATTACATTGGAATGTTTGTCACTAACCAATATCTTATATTTAAGAATTGGAAGCTTAATTTAATCCTTAAATCGAGAGATAAGAGCCTTCATGAATTTCAAGAAAAATCAAGAAAGAAAGAAATCTTAGAGAAATTGAACGAACTAGTTCAATTATTTAAAGATGAAGGAGAAAACTCAAAAATTGAAGAATCGTCAACTTTATCAAACTGCTATCAAACTACTCCAATAGTTTCCTTCAAAATAACATACTCAGTAGTTCAATGATCCTCGGAAGAATCAATATCAAACGAATGAACCTCGTGTGTAAGAAACTATGAAGAAGTATCTTCCAGTGAAATATTTGAAAGAAGAAAGGAGGAAAGACACAAAACCTCGAGGAGAAATAAAGAATCACCTTTTTCCAACAAAAAAAGATGAATTTTACTTGAAAACGTCTTACGAGGAAGATGGTTTTAAGGAAACTAACCCATCATACAGGAAATTGTTTAGAATTAAAGTTAAGTTAGTTGAAGAGAATGATAACCTTAGAAAATGCAATTTAGACCTTAAGGAGTATTTAAGATATCTTGAAGAAAGCAATAAATCTTTTAAGTTAGCAATAACTAAAATTATAAACTCAAGAGAAACTTGTGAGACTTGTGTCTCCCGGAAAAAAGGAAGTAATTTAATTGCATGAAACCCTATGTAAGTTTATCCAAGGGAAATAAAATCTTGGCTTGATCTTATCAAGTCAAATGCCTTCCTTAAATAAGTATGGACTAGGATTCAAAAAAGATAGAAAACCTAGTAAAGTTGTAAATCATAAGAGAAAGAGTCGTCTCGTTTATAAATGCACACACTACAAAAGACTTGTTGTAACACCCCGATTTTATTTATTAATTATTTTATTAATTATTTACCATGATTAATTATTAATTGGTGTTGTACCCCAAAATTTGCCCTCTCTTTTCTCAAGGAATTTCTCACAAATATTTTCAAAAGCTCAAGTTTGCACAAGTACAAAGCAGACAAAAAGGGTGTCCAGATGCAGATAACTATGTTGAATTCAAAATATGATTCAGGCTATATGACTGATCGAAAGGAGTGGTGGGCATATTTTGACAAATCAAAGAAAAGCAAGATTGCTTTGATTGGGCATTGTTTTCCTTCGAAGCGGCCTGCTTAGATCCACAAATCAGTGGCCTCCTGCAGGTTTGCTTTGATTCAGAAGGCAATGGCCTCCTGCAGTTTTGCTTCGATTCGGAAGGCAATGTCCTCCTGCATGCTTGCTTAGATTCAGAAGGCAATGGCCTCCTGCAGGCTTGCTTCGATTCATAAGGTAATGACCTCCTGCAGGCTTGCTTCGATTCAGAAGGCAATAGCCTCCTGCAGGTTTGCTTCGATTCAGAAGGCAATGGCCTCCTACATGCTTGCTTCAATTTAGAAGGCAATGGCCTCCTACATGATTGCTTTGATTCAGAAGGCAATGGCCTCCTGTAGGTTTGCTTCGATTCAAAAGGCAATGGCCTCCTGCAGGCTTGCTTTGATTCACAAAACAGTGGCCTCCTGCATGCAAGCTTCGTTTGGACAATGGTTATCTTCATACAAGCTTCGATTGGGCATTTGGCCTCCTTCGATCAAGTTTAATTCACAAAGCTTCGACTGAGCATTGGCTGCTTCATGTTTGTTTTTATCCACAAGCCAAGGGCTTCCTCATGCAAGCAAGCACAAGGCAATGGCTTCCCTCATGCAAGCATGAACAAGGCAATGGCTTCCCTCATGCTAGCATGCACAAGGCAATGACTCCCCTCGTGCTTCGATTCTGCCTTTAAACCTATGTACCCCGCAATTTTCCCTATCTTATTTTCAAGATCTTATCTCACACGGGTGGTTACAAACACTTGCTTAAAGAAAATAAATAATTTTGAAGTTGGACAAGTGCTTTTGATGGGCATCTTAAACAAGGCAGCTTTGATGGGCATCTTAAGTAAGGTTGTCTTTCATTTGGGGCATACAAGGTGTATTTCGACAGGCATGTCAACCAAGTGATTCTTCGATGGCATATCAACAGGGTGACATTTAGATTGTCCAAGTTAAAGAAAATGAGATCGAAAAGAGCAAGAACTGAGAGGATTCCAAAAGCCTTGATGATGGGTCGTTCGAATTCATGGAGATTGGAGACAAAATCGAAGGAGCTCTAATAAGGAAAACTCTGAGCCTTTCGAATTCATGTAGATTAGAGACAAAACCAAAGGAGCTCTGATAAGGAAAAATCTGAGCCTTTCGAATTCATGTAGACTGTGGCTCAAACGAAGAAGCTCTAACAAGGAGAGCCTTGAGCAATTAGAATTGGAACCCAGAGCCATCAAGAAGAATAATGCTTGGGGGCTGATCGAAGAAACTCTGATGTTGAGAATATGAGCAATTCGAATCAAGACTCAGAGCCATCGAAGAGAGCGGAAGAACACTTCGACCAGTCAATAAGATAATGCTTCGATTGGTCAAGTTCAAAGCCATCAAAGAGAGCAAAGTTTGAGACTTAATCGAAGGAACCATGATGAAAGCCTTGAGCCAAATTTGAACAAAACACCTATCATAACCTATCCAGTTTCACTCAAAGTTTAAAATGGCATGTTTTCCTTGCAAATATGGCACGAATTCAATTTTGACTGTGGCTTAAATTCCTGAGTTAAGGGCCATATTCTTTCCTTGTTTGTTCTTAACTCCACAAGAGATAATTCGACTAGGATGATTTTCTTCAAATCAAGCGATCGAAGCAGAGGGTGGCTCAATCGAAGGAGCCATGATAATGAAGCTGGTGCAATTCGAATTAGAACTCAGATCCTTCGAAGGAAACAATGCTCTGATGAGGAAAGCTCTGAGTAATTCGAATTGAAGCTTAGAGCCTTCGAAGAGAAAAAATTTGAAGGGAAATGGATATGCAAGGGCATGTTAGCTTTCTATTTCCATCATATTGGAGGCCCAAACAACTCATAACAGGCTGGTAGTAATGCATGAAAATAGATTGGCACTTGGTTGAATCAAATATGGAAAGTTTTTATGAAGAAATCAAATCAAATCTCTTCATCATAATGGACCAAGATTTGATACACAAATGTTGACCTAAAATCCCTTGCCTATATAAACCTCATAATCTCAGAGAAAAAGGACACGCATATACTGCCTCACAAAAAACGCAGCCTGCCATACGAAGTTCCAGAAAGTAGCATCAAATTCCAAAGTTGTCAAAACTCCATACCTTTGTAGGCACCTTCTGTCCAGATTAACACTCTGATCGTGTTCTTCGAGTTCACACAGACACACACTCACTCGTTCCCCAGCCATCTCACACTCAGGACTGCAGATCAAGGCGCCTCCAGTGGTAAAAATGTTCAATCTCATTTAATCTTAAATAAACTCATGATTGCATGTTCATGATTTTTGTTGTTATTTGTGAGCTATTTAACAAAATGTATACAAGTTGAAGTGTCCAAATGTTCGAACACCATGGATAGGGTTTTCGAAGTTGGTTACCTTCGAAACCCATGATACAGGCTGTTGCAAATCGAAACAACCCCAAATTCGGGTTCAGGGATTGATTTCGAATGGAATGTTTTCTATTTTGTTTGGTTTCAAACTAACTAATTTGCAGGACCCAAAGCAGGTTTCATGTATTTCGAATGAACAAACAGCTCAGATGGTGAAAGGGAATTCGTGCAATCGAATGGACCAGGGTTCGAATCCCAGGCCTTATATTTTCAATTTCTAACGAATTTTCTTGTAGATCTAGTGCCCCAAGGACCTCGAATGATGCCTTCGGTCATCCCTCTGGATCGAAAGGCAACTTGGGCTCTTTTCGATCCAGGCTTTATTTTTTTCAAAATTGCACCCTTTTATTCACTGCCTGTTCCTTCGACTGTGTTGTTTTACTTATGTTATCTCTTCTAGCATTTCTTAACATAACATCAAAATAAAAAACTAATAAAAAGGCATTAGGTTTAGTTTTTTTATTAAACAAATTTGTAAATTAATTATTTAATCATTTTAACCCTTTTTTCTAAATTAAAATTAAATAGAGTTAGGATCTTAATTTCAAGTCATAATCAGATAAAACAAAAAACAAAAATTTCCTTTTACCTGAGGATTTTTAGGCGTATTTTCAATTCGCGCGCTTACTTTAAATTTTGCATTTTTTTGATTATTGTAACTACCTATTGGTTTGTAATGATAATTAGGATTTTACTTTCCGCGTTTTTATAATGTATCTCTCCCAAAGCCGTGTAATAACTTAGGATTTATTTTTCTGCATTTTATTTTCCGCATATTTATTGCTTTATTATTTTACTATATTTTTGTTAGTAAATAGGCTTGTATGGAAAGACTAAAATCAAACGTTAGTTAACCTAACAAAAAGGCAAAAAATAACTGAATCTCAACACACTCGTACATGTGCACCTCTAGAGTACCCCCACTTCGGTTGCCTTCGGAAATAGTCACAACTCTCAAAACGTGATAGGTTTTAGTGGTTACCCTCCGGTTTAAAGATAAAAAATTACGCTTTTCGACGTTACCTTGGTATGATCTTAAAACCATAGGGTAATTACTAAGGCTTCTTTCTAAGTTGCCTTTGTGACTATAAAAACGTCCCTTCGATTGTCCTTCAAAAATCCAACGATGAGGCTACCTACTCACTAATAGTAGGATAGCACTGTCTAAAGGAAAAGAGGAAAAGAATAAACTTTTTCAAGTAGGTAGATAATTCTTAGATGCTTGCTCAAAATCAATTTGTCACACTTCACACTTTCAAAAACATTTTCAAAATGTTTTATCAACACTCTTGAGGACTGATACAAGAGCTATCATAAAGCCAACAAGCTTTTCATAACACACAAATACGAAAGCAATTTTCAAAAATGAGCAAGTGCCTAAGAGCCCGTGGAAAACCACGGATGGAAACGGTGCTAACACCTTCCCTTTCCATAATCTACCCCCCCCCCCTTACTCAGAAACTCTCGAAAAAGGTCTTTTTCTGTTCTTTTCACCCTTTATTTTATTAGATAAAAGAAAAGTCGGTGGCGACTCTTGCTTACTGCATATTTGCAAATACAAAATGCAAACTAGTATTAAATAGTCGGTTTTGCCACCGTATCACAGAACTGGAGACTCTGGGGAAATTTTAAAAAGTGGGGTTTACCATAGGGTCTAGTTCATTTCTAAATTGCTTTTCTTGTTTGTTTTGATTGCTTTACTTTTAATGGTTTGCTTGGGATACTATAGATCCTATACCCGAATCTGGGGCATCTTTTTAGGTAAACAATAATAGATCGTGGAGATTGTACGGTATAGACCGATATGGTTGAAGCGATAGTTGTGTTGGTGTGACACTTTGGTTGGTACCGATATCCCTTGTGTTGAATCGAGGAGAATACGGGGCCGCAACATGGTGTCGTGAAGCACTAACGAACCTTAGAACCTTAGTTGAACAAAATTGGCCATTAGAAAGTAGTGAGATAGCCAGCCTCGGTGTAAAGCTGGGAATCGGTTGATACTCGATACTACACTCATTGAGATTGGACTTTCGGGATGTTTCGGCCGCAAGAAAATATTGTTGAGATGAAATAATACCGATAAAGAAAGATCAGTGATATTGAGATTCCTTAGAACGCGGTTACTATTTCTAAGACAGGTTGAACTAACTGAACATTCAAGAGGGTACTTACCTTAAACCTCATGCAAGCCTTTGAAACTAAGGTCTATTGTGTTATTTGCTTGTGTTTATCAATGATTTAAGCATAATCATGACATCATAAACATCATAACATCCATTTTTCATATCACTAACCATTTCAAGGACCAAGGGAATTTATCTTTGTTTTATTTTGCAGATCATGGCTTCCGCTCGTAGAAACACTATTTGAATCAGCTTTGTGAGAATACCTCTCCAACTCAAGGAGCTAGTATCAAGGGTTCCGGAAACTTCTTCACTCACCAAATAAATTGGTCGACTTCTCGACCTAGTTACCTCGGGCTTTGATGAGAAGATGATGAGTGTATTCTTTCAATTCTTTGACCCTAAGCACCATTGCTTCACCTTTCCGGACTATCAGCTGGTACCCACCATGGAAGAATTATGTCAGTTATTGGGCATACCTATTCTGGATCAGTTGCCTTTCACCAGTTTGGAAGAAGCTCCAGAGTTGGATTTTATTGCAGCAGCTTTGCATCTGAAACGGTCCGACGTTGTATCCAACTGGGAAACAAGAAGCGGAGTTAAGGGTTTTCTAGCCAAGTTCCTAATCTATGGGTTAGTATTGTTCCCTAATCCAGACTTACTCACGTTAGAACATGATTTGGTTCTACATCCCAGTTAGAGTTTTGATGATAACAAACACATGATATAGTTATATAAATAACAACAATGCTCGCTAATAAAGTATCCTTATATGCAGGAAGTTCTGATGTGAAGAAGATCCGCTAGATCATCTGAGAAGTTCTGATATAAGAAGATTTGTTCAGACACAACATAAGCAAATTTCTGTAACATGCTGAATGAAGAAGTTCTATGATACAACTTCTGAATGCACCAACGTTGTGTAAAAAGGATCTCTAATACTCTTATTTGCAAAGTTCTGATACAAGCTGTAAAGGATTCTCAATGGTAATATTCATCCTCTGATGTGAGAAGCTCTGAAGCGTTACTATTCCATTAATGCAATATCATAAGTAACGGCTACAAACAGACAAGGATCTCCTGGTTTGGAAAGTTCATTAACTCACTTTATGGACATACCAAAAGTATCTTCTTATGTCACTATTGCATGGCCTATATAAAGCAGACAAATAGAAGATTTCAGGTGATGAACCACTGCGTATAAAAGAAGAAATTACGTGAAGCTACAGCAAAGCAACAATCATATTTCATCCTTAAACACTCATACTTTAACTATGTAAAACATCACTGTTAGTGATACTGTTTAGTAGAAACACCATTGTACACATTTATTCAATTAACTGTTTAGACATTTCCTTGAGAAAACCGGGTTGTGGTTTTGGACTCAAGAAGACTTTAGCAGTAGTCAAAGTAGTTGTGTAATCAAGTTTGATTAGTGAATTAAGACCTCGTTGGAGAGAGGTGAAATCACTTTGGCGGGTGGACTGGAGTAGTTTGAGTTCAAACGAACCAGGATAAAAATCATCGTGTCATTTGTATTGATTTTTAAGATCCCAATTCACCCCCCCCCCCCCCCTTCTTGTGTTTTTCACTTCTTCAATTGGTATCAGAGCACCTGGATCTGGGTGCAAACACTTAACCGTGTCAGAAAAAGATCCAAGGAGGAAAAACAATATAATGGGAACAAGTCAGAACATCAGCAGCAACCCTTCAATATTTTACGGTGAAAATTTTGACTACTGGAAAGATATGATCAGAAGTTTCTTCCTAGCCTATGACGCTGACCTCTGGGATATGGTAACTAATGGATACATACATCTTGTTGATGAAAACAGTCAAAAGATTGACAGAAAAAGGATGACAGATCATCAAAAGCAAGACTTTAGAAATCATCACAAGGCCAAAACTATTCTCCTGAGTGCCATCTCATATTCTGAGTATGAGAAGATCACAAACAGAGAGACAACTAAGAACATGTTTGATTCTCTGAGAATGACCCATGAAGGCAACACACAATTAAAAGAAACCAAATCCCTTGCTCTCATTCAGAAGTATGAAGCCTTAAAAATGGAATAAAGTGAAACCATGGAAGCAATGTTCTCAAGATTCCAAATTATGGTTGTTGGGTTGAAAGTTCTAGACAAAGGGTACTCAACTGCTGATCATGTTAAGAAGATCATCAAAAGTTTACCAAAGAAATGGAGACCCATGGTCACTGCTCTCAAACTGGCAAAAGATCTGAACATAATATCTCTTGAAGAACTTGCCAGCTCTCTCAGAAGCCATGAGATACAGTTAGAAGATGATGAGCCTTAGAAGCAAGGTAAGTTTCTCACTCTGAAATCTAATAAATATGAAACCAAATTTTTGTAGGCAAAAACAGAAGCAGAAAACTCTGGAG